>VUQI01010580.1:2304-29994 GCA_015106735.1 Paratilapia polleni
TTGTTTAGAAAAAAAAAAAACAAAAACAAAGAAAAAAAAAAAAACAAATATATATAAAAAAAAAAAAAAAAAAGTAAATTGAGTAAATAATATTCAATTTTATTTATTTATGTATGTATTTTTTCTTTATTTCTCTTAATAAGATGCTAACCTCAGTCAAAGCCATTATATGTTAAATAAATGGAAAATTGGCTTCATATAGCCAGCTTATGCTATATTCATTGAATATATCTATCTCTCTATATATATCTATATATCTAAATGTTATGAATTTAATTATATTCCTTTTATGATCATAACATATCAGTTTGGTTATTATTTATTTCTAGATTTATTTATATATACTTAAGTCACTTTTGAACCACTGTAGCTCTACACTCATTACCTATACCTTTCTCTCTTCATTTTCCCCTCACCCCCAACCAGTCACAGCAGATGTTTGCCCCTCCCTCAGTCTAATTCAGCCAAAAGTCTCTTCCTGTTAAAAGGGAGTTCTTCCTCCCCACTGTTGAAACTGTTGTACTTGCTCCTAGGAGGTCATGTGATTGTTGGGTGTCTATTGTAGGGTCTTTACATTACAGTATAACATATGTTTGGAATAACTGTTGTTAACTGGTAATATAAATAATACTGAATTCAGATGTTGCTCATGCCCACTGTAAACTGGGAAAGATTGGTTTCCAGACCTGGTCACCAATGACTGCTTCTGATTCTAATTAGCATGCCTCCGTGTGTGTGTGACAGCTCTTTTACATGAATGATTTTAATTTTTGTGACCTTGAATTTATCTCATTTGGTGCAAAAAAAGATCTTGATCTCAGTGAGATCTTGTGAATAAATAGTCAAATTTTAATTACCTACTAAGAAATACTGTATACTTTTTCTCCCACTCAATCATCATTTCATTCCACTGTGCTACTTTTCATCACCAAGTCTGCTTTACAACACAAACACTTTCTCGCACTGGGATTTAAGGGATAAAGAGACAGCAATGCCTCTTTCTGTCTTTTATGTTGGTGCTGTTGATGGGTGTTATATAAATAACACCAGCACAGCGCTCTTTGGCTAAAGCTGTGTGTATACAGGAGGCGTTCAGGTACAGTATTGAGCTGGTATTCAACCACAGTTAAAAGCATTCAAAGCCTAATTCTCATTGTATTTATGCATGTAAAAGTGTAGTGTGAAGTGTAAAGATCTGCAAGGTGAAACTTGGGGCTAAACTCCCTTACTGACAGTTTAATAGAGGTTCATTAATGTGATTACCATTTATTAGGATTTCAAGCTATCTGTTTTGGTGAATGATAATACACATTCTGGTCAGGTTACTACCTCATTTAGAAAAGCATTTCAAGAGGAAGTTAACAATATGATTAATAAGAACAACAGAAAGAAAAAAATGAAATGAAATGAATACAAAAAGGAGGCTCACAAGGAGTCATATCCAGGACAAATTAAACTCCTTCACCACTACATCAAAGTGTTTGAGCTCGGTAGTAATTTGGCTGCATGGTCAGTAGTAACCATGGCCATAAAAAGCATGAAAATATGTGGATGCAGCAGCATGTCATAGCATTGTTAGCATAATGGTCATAGCAAGGCCCCAACCACGCCTTGCTAATGTGGGAGTCAACCAATAGGATCTCTCCCTTCATCATCATGACCAGCAAGATCATCATCATCAACAGCTAACAGGTGACTTGCAACATGTGTGACATTGTTGTCATATCATTTGGTATTCCACGAAGTTCTTTCTTTATCATTTTGTGCATGCAAAATCGATCAACGTGTAATCAAATTTTGAGTGGAGTGGAGGGCACCCAAGCTGCCCCTTTAGCCACAATCCTGGTGCAAACTGGTTATAGAATCTGTCGCTTTAGACTGCATACCTGAAGAGTAGTTGTCAAAATTGAGGTCTCCCAGGATGACATCGAAGGCCACCAGGTCTTCCAGCACCTTCTCTCCTTCCGGTGGTTGCGACGAGGACTGGCGAAACTCTGCTCCCCACTGAAGCAATAGGTCCAGTTGCTCGCACCTTACAGATGCGTCGCCTGGACCAAAGGAGGAAGCAGATTAATACTTAATGCAATGAAGTCACCTATATATACAGAGATGGCTACTATCAGAGCATAACCTCACAGATTAATTTAACAGTAGTACTATGGGTTAGAACTTGAACATGAACATTAGCATAGTGTATATTATAAATAATATGACACCACAGGATAAGATACAATTGGTAAAATGAGCCTATAAAATATTCTTTAAAGGCAAGTTTATTAGAGTTTTTTTTTTAATAATATAAGTGTAGTTTTAGTGTACTAATAATATTATAATATAATAAAAGTACTTGGATTTGGAGTGAGGTTGTACGAGCCCAGTGGATATCTGCAATTTAGAATTTAGCTTTATTGTAAAACCAATGCATTCTGTGCTCTAGATAAATGTAGCTATTATCTACATGCTGACGCCATCCACAGCATTGCACTGCTGTGGATGGCGTCAGCATGCATATAAACATATTTTCACCATGTTAAAAAAGGGCTTCCTAAAAAACGCTTTAAGTACTTTGCCATTAGCCAGTTAACATGCTGGTTTGGATTTGAACTAACCCTTTAAAACTTCAAAGTCACTCAAAGACACAAACATAAGATTGAGACAGTTGTAGACCAGCTACAGTACTTCTATGTTCTTCAAAGGTTAAACTACTGTTTTTGTCAAAGGAGTCTGGTAGTTTGGAAGAGAGCTATACGGATGTCATAAACTGCTATCTGGTGGCACAGTAATAGTAGATCAGCTGATCTCAATGGGAGGTCACATGGGCAGGTGACTCCACTGATAACCTTCCACTATTTAAGCTGCTTCAGCCTGCCTGCAGTTTCTTCTCTCCCTGCAAGCTGCTTTGTAAACCACCTCCACCCCAGCTCTTCCCTTTCATGCTGTTTCTGATTTAATCTGCGAGAGGGTCTTGCCTCTGTCATCTGTCATCCAACACTCTTGCTAATATTCTAATTATGGATGAGTAATTCTTACAACCCCACTTCAAAAAATCCAAACTAACCCTTTAAGTAACTTCTGGTGGTGTTTTGCTTTGGCAGCATTTCTGTCTGTCCACTGCTGCCAGTACATCTGATAAATTGGCGTTAGTTATGGATCGGAGGGAGGAGGTGAATAGAAGGAGGCGGTGGGTGAGAGCATGCAATAGAAATACCAGCTGAATAGTGGAGAGTGTGAGAAACAAAGAGGTGTCAAGATATTGGTGGGTGAGTAGGTGGCTTTGGCTTTGATTACTCTCGGCTCCAGCTCAAGTACATGTGAAATGCTATTTCTTTTCTTTTTCTGTGACTGGATGACTTAGAGATGGATGGAACTGGGGGACGTGGAGGAGTGCACATTTGTCTCCTCTAAACGTTTCTTCAGATCTAAATAATGTAATAATTTGTATACTTTTATCACAGTGGGTATTCTGATCAAATCTGGCATCACATGCTCACTCTAAAAGGGCCATACACATGGAGAGATTCGCAGCAACCGTCAGGTACAAGGTGATGCAACAAACAAATCACTTTATGTGTGGACAGAGTTAGCCTCTTAACATCCACCAGGCCACTGGTGACCCAAGGTTTGAGTTTGGTTAAAGTTAAGAAATGTGTTTATTTAGTATGTGGCTAAAACAAAATCCAACCCTAACCTTACCCCCACTCCTAACACTAGACAGGTCATGGCTCCTCTAAATCCAGGTGACTAATGCAGCGTTTTATGGAGGATGAACTCCCTCCTCAGTTTCCAAGCACTCTCAGCACTGTAAACCTTGGTCTTTGTGAAGTTTACAAGCAGGAAGTTCTCCCTGAATAGGACGGTGAATACCAGTGGGGAATTTGGCTCGACTTCAGCTGAACTGTACCTCAGTGTAGTTCAAAGGAATCAAATCCCTGCTGATTTGCAAACAAATTAGTTTTGCTCTGAGTTGGGTAAGGGACTGAAACTGATAACACTGCTATATTCGATCCTTTGAAGGCACTCATTTTAGGCAGGTGGTGCAGTTCTCTGTAGCCAGACCAGACCAGTTCCATGTACTACCTTGGTGTAATTTTAATGATTCTTTTAAGAAATGGTTGAAATATAATTTTGGGTTAAAGGTAAAAATATTAATATAGAACACAATATTAGAGGTAAATGATAAGGCTATTATTATTTTTCATTTTGTATGATCTGTATCCTCTATGGTGTTTTTTGGCTTTTCAGCATTTGAAATGGAAATACAAAAAACAGAAAAAAAAAACCAACCCAAAAATACAGTATGTACATTCATCTTGACAGTATGTGACATTGGCTATAAAACAACAAATCAGTAATTATATGAAGAATTGGGTCCTCACCGGTTTGGCTGGCTGTGGTGTTTCTCTCAACAACATAACAACAGCCTAACTGCAGCTGTATAAATTATTAAATCCAACTATCGCCGGGTGTGAGAGAAGTAGCTACAACAACAGAAAACGGAAGTGTTTTGCGGTCGTCAATTTACTTTAGTCAGCCATAAAGTGAGTAGACAAACTGAGGTTGCATAAACATAACTATAACTGCACCAGTGCTGGTGGCACAGTGGTGCAGTGGTTAGCACTGTCACCTCACAGCAAGAAGGGTTTCCTTTCTGTGTGGAGTTTGCATGTTCTCAGATTCTCTCCGGGTACTCTGGCTTCCTCCCAAAGACATACATATGAAGTTAACTGGTGATTCTATGTGAATGTGAGCATGAATGGTTATTTGTCTCTCTGTGTTGGCCCTGTAATAGATTAGCGACCTGTCCAGGGTGCACTGCACCTCTCGGCCTATGACAGCTGGGACTGGCTCCAGCCCTCCCGTGGCTCTAAATTGGACAAGCGGTTAAGAAAATGGAGTGAACTCACACTGACAAAATCTCTAATGCTACCACCAGCACGTTTAGCCAAAAAACACTTTGATACACCTGAGAAGCTGCAATGGCAGTAAGTGTAATAGAGGAACAAAAATATAGAAATGTCTGACATGCTACAGACCTGAGCTACACTAAATATGAACAAAGCCAAGAGACAAGGCAACCTTTGCATTATTGAGTTCAGTATATGTTCAGTTATGCTGACAGTCCCGCTGCATCATGAATTGTGCACTCAACCTGGAAAGATTTCTCATACACTTCTCCTTCCTCTCAGAAAAGAATCAGGTCTTTGCACTCCTCCCCCTTTTTTTTCTCCTCCCTGTTCTCCCCAACTTACCCCTCCATCCCAGCGCCCCTCACCTCCAAAGGCTCTGTGTTTGATGTATCTTTAGAAACAGCCCTGCCACTGCTATATTTAGGCCTGGGAGAAGCGTAGGAAAAGCCCAGAATAGCAGGCGAAAGGGGGTGGGGGGGGGACGTGTCTTTGGTAAAAAATGAGGGTGGCATCGACCGGAGGCTTTAAATAGGGCTGTGACGCCTTAAACAGCTTGAGGCAGTCACCATGGGAACAGCAGGAGGAGGCATGCTCGGGTTTTGATGTGCCCATTTATCTAAGTATCTGGACACAGAAGCGCACACACAGACACAGACACACACACATACATACACACAAGGCTGTCTTTGTAGCTTTTCTAGAGAAAGACAATCACATAGGGAACTAACATGTTTTTCACTCTGCTTAAGAAACAACCCTTCAAAAAGGCATCATCATGGAATCCTTATAAATACATTTATGTGTGCATTCACAACAGAGACAGAAACAACAAAGACAGAAAGAGAGAGCTGCAAAACATGTAACTGTACCTTCTATGGCGTGGAGGTGCGTACATGTGACATATCCCACTACCCTTTGCTCCTGATGGGAGGTGCCCACGTGAACCTGTGGGGGGAGACCAGAGACAAACATGTCACTCCACCGTGTTCAAACGAGCAACATCAAAGCCCATTTAACAGCTGTGTTTGCATATAAGAAACAAGCCAGGTAACAACAGCGGCAATTAGATCATACAAGGCAAGGTGAAACTTTATTGATCCCTGTGGGAAAACTGAGTCATTACGCTGTAATCCAATCACTGCACTTAGGGTGTGCAACATAAACCACATAAAAACATACAGAAGCCATCATTGTGTAACATGCTTATGAAATATTTCTGTCAGAATAAGGACATGGCAGAAACCTGAGATAATAATAATTCATTTATTATAAGATCTGTAACCCATAAAAACACACTTTAATAGCAGCATCTATATAATAGTTATGTAATAACTAATGAATAAAGATGAGATCTATAGCTTGTAATTATTAGATTGTTTTTCATAATTCTAACATATGGAAGAATTCACAGTTATGATCATCTCTAATTTATCTCTCTTTGTTTCTTAAAGCATTTGGCATGTAAAGCACCGCTGGCTTTTCAATTATTCAGAGAAGAAGAAGAAAGGCTGCCTTAACCAGTTAACATCCACTATGTCAATAGTGACCTGTTTAATGTTAGTGTCAGCTATATGGTAAACTGGCAATTGTACCATTGACATTTCAAATACATTTTTGGCATTTCTATTACAACTTCCCCATTTGGGTGTTTAAAAACAGGTGAAAAATCTATAAAAAGCAGTGGCTGGTGACACATAAGGTTAGGGTTAAGGTTGGGGTCATCAAAAATTGGAGCATGTTAACCTCACAAGGTTAACATGCTCCAATTTTTATAGAATCTTTGGCTATTTGGAACCACCAAATGGAAATGTTTTAACAGAAAAAGATTAATGCCAAAAAAAGAAAAGAAAAAAGTATAATTTACTGTTTTAAAATGAATACATTTTCTGTAGTAATTTTTTATGGATGTTTTTCCATATTTTTTAACCACAGATTGAATTTTACTATTTACCATTTATGGAAACTTCAGATTTTTCATTTTTTTTAAGGAATTTTTTTCAGTGTATGGAACTACATTTGAAAGGTAACATCTTCTAATTTCTGAAAATATGCATATTCAGTAAACCCAGCAGTAACCCTAGACACATCTCTGATGACCTGGTGGATTTTGAAAGGTTAACAATGTTGAAATGAGCTAAGCATTGGTGCTTCAGCACACCCTTCTGGTGATACGCAGTTATATCAATGACTTTATAAGACAGAGACATGAATTTACAAGGTTTGTGTTTAGTGTTTTTTGGGATGAATCAGAGAGACTGATCGGGTGGCACTCCCAACTGAGCCATTAATGAAGCTGTAATGTATAGCTATGGTTATATGTAGTAGTATATAAGCAGAAGCATAACTAATAAGCTGAGTTTGCTTGACTTTCATCCTAATGTTTAACGTTGTAAAAGGGTCTATTTGAAGCCAAATCATTGTTTCTTTCCTAATCCTGAGGAAGTAACTTTCTTGCCTAAACTTAACCAAACAGTGAGTGAAAATAAAACTTAAAAGTGGTCCGACACCAGTGGGCTTTATGATACACGAAGAGAGGATGAAGGATATAATCGGTATATGAGAATGTGGAGAAAATTATACACATATATAGAATGCAAAAACTCACGCTATCAATACACGTGACTTAAAAAGTAACTTGACTGCAAACTTTCCAAACTGAGCCTGTTTTAAAGCAGTCTGTTTGCACCCTTCTTTCTGCGCAGAGGTTAGGCTCTGATAACTGATCTAATTGCTGGTTGCTGCAGCTGGAACATTAGTGTGTATTTCTTTGCAGTTGACTGACGTTGCTAAAAAAGGCTGAGACGCAGCGAGCACTGCCTGAAACCTGCGGTCTGCTGTGAGCCCTGTTGTCTCTGCCACATCCGGATCCAGTATTTATCTCTTGTGTTCAGCTTCAGACTTACAGTGAAGCAAACATGAGTGGGATGAATTATAAATACACTGCAGGTCAAATTTACATGGTGTTCTGTCTCAGTATACTCTAGAATATAGGCTTACGAAAAAAAGGAACCATGGAGTCTTACAACCTAAACATTTTGACTCATTCAGCAGCCAAACATGCTCGTGGCATTCCTTCTAAAATGGAAGTGAATCATTCTTTGGAAAGTTTTTACAACACTGTTGCAGACGTTGCCACAAACGTGTTGCACTTGTTGGATGCTTTGTTTTCCACCCTTCTATTCAGTTCATCTCAAATCATAATAGAGTTTAAGCCTGGAGAGTGGTGCTTTTTAAGAGCTACCATCTACCATATAATATCATGCTGTCAGATCAGCCCTTCTCCAACCAGTCTGTCTTTCTTTGCTGCCTTTTTGTTAACATTCTGATATCAGTGTAGATTTCTACTTCCTGCAGTATAGTGTTGTCCTAATAATGGATAACTACTGGGTGTAGTCACACAGTTTTTCTAGCAGTGCACTCGTATAGACAAAGGGTTTGGAAATAAAAGTTGTAACACTTGTATGTTTGCATTGCCTCTCACGGCTGCCTTAACTTCCATAGCTGCAGGAAGAGTGTTGGGTAATCCCTGAAAAAGGCCTACTTTCTATTACATTTAAATACTTTTCCAGTTATTGGTGACCTTTGGTTCAGAATTGCACCTCCATTTTCAGCAGTAAGTGCACACTCCTGTGGTTTTTCTATCTTCAGTTTAAACACTCAGTCTAGACACATTGTTATGACCAACCATTGCTACCCAGTTCTTCTTCTGCATGTGGATTAAATACAAACTCATCATTTGGAGGGATGGCAATGTTGCTTTGTACGATTTTGGAATCTGATTCCTTGATTTCATTTCCTCTACTCTGAATGTTAGTCTGCTAACAAAAAGACCAATATAGTGAGCATGACATATGCTGTGGTATGATATGATATATGGTATGATATACATGCTTAGACCCACAACTTATAATAATTTGGGTTAAAATACTTTGAATTCTTTCAATATTCAGATGTTTTACATGAGATGGACAGCGGGTATTTACCCGTTAATTCATATCACAGACTTTTGTCAATGCGCTCTGATGACTACAGGTGCTCGTTCAGGACTACGTTAAACGAACACAGAACTGATGAAAAGCAAAACTTTTAACTCTGTGACTTTTTATTATTTAAGCTTAATGTAACTTCAACCAGTTGAATAAATGTGAAATGTGGTAAATAGTGTGTTATTTGCTTACTGAATAATCTTTTAGCTTAGGTAAATTTGGCTATGTGCAGCACATTTGTTGGAGGTTTGAAATGTCACGTTAACTGATTACTGGAATGCTGTAAAAAAGGAGGAAGACTTTGTGCATCTGTTATTGTTCTGAAGGTAACTGTAAGAACTGTTCAAGTGTATTTGATATGTAGCTATTGTGTGACAAAAATATGTTTGGCTGCAGGAGAAATTAAACTTTGGTGTCTCTGTTGAGCTGATGATATAAACAGACTGGATACAAAAGATAGATATACTGTAGCCAACCATAATTTCAGCCATTGGTTTGTGGACTTCACATTTAACATTATGGCCAGTTTTTGTTTTTGTTTTTTTGGAGCCAGAAGTGACCATACTAGAACAAGTGTGTAGAGTGCTAGGTTATCAGCTAATGACAGCAAGCTTGGTTAGCAAGCTGCATCCATAAACTATACAGATGGATTGCAAAGACACACGTACTGCTAATTTCTGAGGTATAAACCTTTTGGACCACAAAGCTGGTCATATTATTTTTCAGATAATTTCATAAAAAATGTTTCAAAAGGCACCAATAGCACCAACAGGAGAGAGATCTAAAAGTAATGTTTTTGGCTACACCTACAGTCTGTGGGGATTGATTGATGCCTCAAGTGGCAACTCCAAGTACTGCAGCTTTTGGCACTTTGGCTTTGGCTTAATTTTTCAGCCAACAAGGTTACCTAATGGTATTACCCAGAGTGTATCACTAATTTTATTTGGTTATCGGCTACCTGTCCCTTGAAGGTTATCATGTTGCAATATCTGAATCACTCACATTAGGAAATAAGCAGCAAACATAGTGCTGTTCATGATTTGAAAAGATGTTTGCCCTGCCCCACCCCAACAACAGCAGTCTTGACATTTTGTGTGGCATTATGATTGGTCTGCCATATCCCAGGGGTGTAAAACAATTATTATCAGCAGGAAAAATATGTCAGCTATTGATCACTGTAAACAAAAGTCAAACTGGAGACACGTGGCTTCTACACTAAGAACAAAATGATATTTTTTAAATCATTATTGCAAGTTTCATCACCGCGTTCCATGTACAGAACTGAAGATTTTATATGTGGGTTGTGGTTACTTTAAAGCAGTCTCATCAAGAGAGCCAAGCACGACTACGAGTGAGCGATGTTCTGTTCAAAAGGTAGGCTGATTCAGTCAGTGCAAAACTTAAAACAGTGCTGAGGATATTGTTTTTTCACCATGTCTATGTACACTTTATACATATTTTACTATTTTTTATTTCAATTTCTCCATTCCTGAAGCATCAGATAGCAAACAAAGCTCCAATAACAAAACCTCACTTTAGATTTAATCAGACACCTTTAACATCACTGTTGAGGAGCCCTTCGGCAACACAGAAACAAGACGAGGTGGACGCTGGCAGCTCTCAAGAGTTGGTGGGTGGACACAGACTGATGAGGAGGAGGATGATGAATAAAGGGTTGCAGAGAAAGAGAGATGGTGATTGTGAGGTGGTTAGTATGAAATGGGAAGGCGTCTAGGTGGAGCAGATCTATAACAAGACAGAATACCCTTTGCTAGGGGCCAGCTTAGAGATACTCCTAGACAGGAGTGGTAGGTAAGTCTTTCTCAGTGTAGCTCCAGCCTCATAGTGAAGGAAGGATTTTTGCATAGCTATAGAATTCCCCACTAGTGTATAACTTAGATTAAGCACCCATCCACAATGTCATAATTTTTAATATACATTATACATATAAACTTATGTGACTGTTGTCACAGAACAGTGAATCAACACATATAAAAGCTCTTACATTTGCTGTTGTAAAAGCTCGCTGTCTGGCTGGGTTTTTGTTGGAATAATCCAGGGAAATAATACTTTCTCCACAGTTATTTATTTACTCAGGTTTTGAATTTAACAGGAGAACAGCTGACTTTTTGTGATGCCACTATGATGACTTGGACCTCAGAGGGTTAAGGGGTCAGCCTAGTGATCAAATTCATTAGGAATAAGTTTGTATGGATCAAATCACTGCATGTGTGAAGACAACTGGCCCATTTTCACTGTGTGAAATGGGCCAATTGTGTTGAAGAAGCCACAGAAAAACGTTACCTGACAGTTCCACAGCAACTTTCAGTTTGTATTGATCCAGTCAAAGCCTGTCCTGTAAATACAGTGTTAATACAGCTGATCTGGACTGATCATAAAAACTTTTATATGATCTGGACTGATCATATAAAAGTTGGTAAAGAGGAAAACCTGAGAATATAAAGGAATGAGGTGGAATAAATGTATCTCTCTAGTGTGAATTAAAAGCATGCTTGTTGTGTGACATCTTCTTCAACAAAGATGCATATAGTTTATATCAAATCATGCGCTAATGCAGAAAGAAATAAGCACCTTCCCTTCTGGCAAATAAGCAACAGTGTTAGAGCACACCACAATTAATAGGAACTGCCAATAAAGAGATGGGTGTTTTGGCTTGGTATCTGTACAGAGCCAATAATAAAAATCCTAAAAGCCACAATAAAGCATTAGCTTGATTAGCCTGACTTTAACACCAAACACAAAGCTTACGTTGTAGGCTGAAGTACAGTAAATACACTTTACAGCAAAGGCCATAGATTTCCCTCTTAATATTTGAGGCACTAATTGAATTACTCTTAATGGAATGAGTGTTTTGTGGGAGTGGGTGAGTTAGAGGAGCAGAAAAGACTGGTCCAATTTTGCTAAATGCACTATCAGATGGTGCATTAACTTTTGTAATAATGTTGCATAAGCCATGCGTCAGTGAACATTCGGGAGGCTGTGTTGGTTTTCTGAGGACTACCACCTGACCCAGGAATACACCTGAAATCTGTTGTGCATGTTTGCAACTTTACTGACCTTTAGTTAACGGGGATAGTTCAAAGGGGGACAGATTTTCTTGAGGGTTGGATGAGAGGATTTATACCACTCTTATCAGTCTGCTAGCTTTACTGACTTTAGTCTAGCTTAGCTCAGTGTAAACCAGCTAACCTGGTTCCATAGATATATACAAGAACTATAATGTGAAAAAGAACATTTTCAAACCGTTACTGCTTCTATAGGAATGAAGAGGTTATGTAGCAGCCAGGTGCTGCTAATCAGATCAAAGCAGTTTCAAAGCAGACGTTTTGGCAGTTTGCTGGTCTGGAGCATTCAGGTGTGTGCTAACACAATGTCACAATCTTCCCAGGAGCGGACATCCCAGCAAATTCACCCGAAGGTCAGACTGTGCAACGCTCAGAGAAACTGCAAAAAACCTGAGAGCTACATCTCAGACTCTGCAGGCCTCAATGAACATGTTAAATGTTAAAGTTCATAACAGTGGAACAATGTCCTTTGGACAGACGAGACCAAAGTGGAGATGTTTGGCCATAATGCACATCACCATGTTTGGAGAAAACCAAACAAGCATATCAGCACAAACACCTCATACCAACTGTCAGCAAGGTGGAGGAGGGGTGATGATTTGGGCTTGTTTTGCAGCCTGAGGACCTGGGCCCCTTGGAGTCATTGAGTCGATTATGAACTCCTCTGTATACCAAAGTATTCTAGAGTCAAATGTGAAGCCATCTGTCCAACTAAAGCCTGGCTGAAGCTGTGTCATGCAACAGGACAATGATCCCAAGCACAGCAGCAAATCTAAAACAGAATGACTGAAAAAGAAAAGAATCAAGGTGTTGGAATGGCCCAGTCAAAGTCCAGACCTCAACACGATTGAAATGCTGCGGTAGGACCTTAAGAGAGCTGTGCATAAACAAATGCCTGCAAACCTCAATGAACTGAAGCAACGTTTTAAAGAAGAGTGGGCCAAGAGTCCTCCACAACAATGTAAGAGACTGATAAAGTCATAAAGAAGACGATTGCTTCAAGGTATTAATTCAGTGATTAATTCAGAAATACTCTTAAAATATTAAAATTATACATCTGTGTGTTAAATCTGTTTCATGGCACTAGCTTGACATACAGTGGCAGCTAACTTGTATGTGAATCATAGCTACAAAAACCACGCAGAGCTACATAGCATTGTTCAGATGGACTTGTTTTGTTTGTAGATTCCCAAAAAATAAAGTTAGAACACATTTAATAACCACTGCACTGAGGAGAAAAGCCAAATGACTCATCTGCAGCTCTCATTTCAGGTCAAACCTGGACAGGAGAGTAAACTTGTTGAAATGATGTGTAATTCTGCCAGGTTTAGTTTTTACAGCATAACAAAAAAAGCAGCTGATGAACTGTGATATTTATTTTAAACAGTATATTGTAGAATATACAGTTACTGCCAACATAAGATAAGCCTTTTGGCACGAAAACCCTGTAAGTATCCCGTATCACAGACACACTTGTAGCATTTGTAACAAACCAAACCACTTGAAAAACTTGAAAATTCAGAGAATTTTAATGATTTTTAATTGTTTCTAGACCTCTGCCTCCAAAACCATTAGGAGAACCAGTTCCTCTTGACCAATAACACAGCCGCATTGATGCATTGTTCAGTGAAGAGTAGAGACCAATGCAGCTTCTAGGTGTACACTGATCAGGCATAACATTGTGACCACCTGCCTAATGTTGTGTTGATCCCCCTTTTGCTGAACATACGCCAACAAACTGTGATGCGCTGTGTATTCCGACACCTTTCTATCAGAACCAGCATTAACTTCTTTGGCAATTTGAGTTACAGTAGCTCGTCTGTTGGATCGGACCACCTTCGCTCCCCATGTGCATCTGTGAGCCTTGGCCACCCATGATCCTGTCGCCGGTTCACCACTGTTCCTCCCTTGGACCACTTTTGACTGGACCATTTTTCCTGCTTCTAACACATCAACTTTGAGGACAAAATGTTCACTTGCTCCCTAATATATCCCACCCACTAACTTGTGCCATGATGAAGAGATAATCAGTGTTATTCACTTGACCTGTCAGTGGTCACAATGTTATGCCTGATCAGTGTATATCCTGGTTCTGTAAAAGAAAGAGAAAACTCTGTGCATGACATGACCACATCTAAGGTTCACTAATCATCTTTTCTTCTAATGGAGTCCAGCACATAATCTCTGTAAAAGCATATATTTGCAAATTTTTAAAAAATTTTTTGGACATAGCAATGTTGTTCCTTCCTACTTCCATATTTAGCAGGAGTGGAGCCAAAGAGTGGATAGGCTAAAGTTTAGCCACCTCTCTGGCCACCCCACCCAAACAATGTCCAGTTTGCGGGGTTCAGTAAATACTCATAAGAACTGGAGCTGCATTTAGTAAGTAGTATTTTTCTAGCAGATATTTGTAGCACAGAGATGAGAGCGTTATCAGCAATTGAAAAAGAATAACTAGCAATTGAGAGTTACTTAAAAAAGCTTCCTATTATCCTCTTGGTTTACTTCTACATGACAGTAATGCCTTCATAAGCAAATGAGAAAAGTCATTTACTGAAACGTTAAATCTGACCTATGATTTGCCTTGGAAATAAACAAATTAAGATTTTCTCACTGTGCCACAGCATACAACCAAGTCTTGCCAATGACTCAAAAGTACCTTTTGTAATAAATCCATACGCGTTAACAGTAGCAACCTAATCAGCTTAAACCACTGTGTTAACATTGTAAAAGTGAGACTGTTTTTTTTTTTGTTACCATTAGTTTTTCAGTGCTTGAATGAATTTCACCTGCAGGATCAGTAAACTTTCATCTAAACAGCTCATCCTTTCTTTTGTCTCACCTGCCTGACTCTGTCCTCCTTCCTTCTATTTGTGTTGCTCCTTTTCTTTCTCTTTCTTCCCCTCTGCTCTTTACTCTATCTGTATGCCACACTGTGTATTAATATTTCAGGGGCTTATGTATGCTTGAATAGGTGTGTGCACACCCTGAAACTGACAAGAGACCTTGGGGGAGTCTTGTGTGTGTGTGTATGTGTGCACTTGTGCATATAAGAAAGAGTGGACTTTTAATGTGTTTCTACAGACCGTGGTCTGTGCACAAGTTGCTCAGATGATGCCAACGCTAATTGGAGTTCTCTGCAGAGACGGAGGAAAACCTTGACTGGAAGCAATTTATGCTCAAATGAGTGTTTTTTTTCCCCCTATCTGCTCTGTATGAATAAAAATAACACAAAATGAAATTAACTGCATTTCTTCTAAAATTAAAAACAAATGAGTCAGAATATGCAGGATGTGAGATGCTAAAACTTACCAAGACTTCCTCTCATTACAGGGCATTGAGACAAAACAGAGCGGAACTGAAATGAGCTGTGAGAGACGATTTCACACTGGAAGCCAAGCAAACCAGGCCCGTCTCATTATGAAGGCTTGGAGGCTGCTGCAACTAATTGCTCTAACTTTAAAATCAGATGAGGAGTGAGCCCACATTTCACCTTGTATTACTTGCATGACTTTGATGGCTTCACTTGAAGACTATGCAAGCTCAAAGCTGTGGTCTTCTTCCATCTGCCTTTTTTGATGAACAAAAACATACACTTTATTTCATTATCTCAGTTTTTCACTACAAACTTGGTAGCTTGTTGTTCTTTTTAGGAAATATTGTGTAGTCAAAAGGTGTTTTTGTTGCTGTAAATCACATGCAGTGATTCTAATTTACTGGTGTTTCAACATAATCAGGTTTCTTGCACCATATTAAAAATCAAAATCCATTTTTTAAAGACCTTTTAATGACACCAATACATAAACCTTGAGAGCATACAATGTAAAAATTATGGATTACCTTTGGACTTTGCTGTGCCATATACTACATGGGTATGCAAGTAATCAATAACGCAATAATCCCTCCAGCGCAGTAATGATTTTCTTTGTCATAGCTGACAGTAAAGTGGACTGTTAGGCAAAAACAGTCTAATGTTATGGCTAAATACTGTTTATTTTTTATTTTTTTAACTACAAGTCTTTAGCTGGTATCTGTGAACTTCAGTAATTAGGATACTCATTCATAGTTATATGTGAATATGATGAATATGAACTGCATCATTAATTTCTCCTCATGCTTGAAGTGACAATTAAACTCCCCACTGTCTCTCTCTCTCTCTACTTTTCACATGTACCCATTTCTGAACAAAGCAACAAAGATGAGTTTTAAGGCAGCTGAGATAAGACTGGGTCAAGACTTAAGCCATTCAGGGTGAGTCTCAAGTGAGTCCAAGCATGTCTCAGTGTTGTCTCAAGGGAGAAAAGGTCACAAATTAATCGACTGAAAGTCAAACTGTGAATCTTTCGAGACAAGTCCAAGACCATCTTGAATCAATCAGAGATCTTTAGATCAAGTTAAGATTGTCAGTGAAGACAAATTCAAGCCAATTCTATGACGAAGTCTCACGTCAGTTGCAAAAAGTTCTGTTAAATTAGTAAGTTTGTCAAGATCAAATTAAGCTAAGACAGGAGTCAGTCAAGATAGTCAAGAATAGATCAAGTCTTTACAAGTCCACAACAAGTTTTGAATCAATAGAGACAGGTTCAATTCCTGTCTCAAGTCAGTAGAGAGAAGTCAGTTGAGAAAATGTTAGCTATCTGGAGTCAAGACAAGAACAAACAAAGGCTCAATTAAAAATGCCAATCAAGACACTCAGTGTCATGTTTTGAGGCAATTAACTCTCAAACCATTCATGACAAGTTAAAGCCAACTCTCAAGGCAGCTATGACAAGTTTAAGTCAAGCCTGAAGTCGAGTGAGAAAAGTTTAAGTCAAGTTACAAATAAATTTCTACAAGATGTCTTGTCTCAAGTCAGGTAACATGTGTACAGTGAAACTTGTAAGTCAGTCCAGAGAAGCTCAAGTTAAGTCATGAGTCAATCAAGACACATTCAATTCAAGTATTGTTGTAAGTACAAGTTTTGAATTAATCAGAGCAGGTTCCAGTCATGTCTCGAGTGACTTGTGACGGTTCCTGGAGAATAGAATGGACTGATAACACATAGGGCACTTTATTCTATGTACTTCAGCAATTTATCTACCTTGGATTCATACCGATGGCCATTTTAGAGTCAGTTAACCAATTAACCATTGTGGGAGTAAACCCAGAAAACTCATGAAGGCACAGGGAGAACATGCAAACTCTACACAGAAAGACCGCAGCCAACCAGCTAATTTGATCCAAGAACCTTTTGCTGTGAGGTTGCAATGCATAGAAGACTCAGGTAAATCAAGACATGTGCATTTCAGTTCTTACGATGAACAAGAAAATTCAAGTCAATGGTCAAAGCACAGAGCAAGTCCATTTTGGGTTTTGAGTTAATCAAGACACATCTGAGTCCTAGTCCTTGTGGGGAATTCTACATTCCAAATCTTGGAAACTGAAGTCCAAAGTCTTAAAAACTGAACATCTGCAAGAGACATGAGAAGTCAGAATACTGAGCACTGCATTGAAATGATCTCCCATCAGTTCTGTTAATCAGTCTCAAAGATCATTATCTAGTTTGTCCAACTGGCTCTCAAATCCAGATCTCTGGTACTCTAACTCACATATTAGTTATTAGACAAGTCAGTACAAATGGGACTTTTTCATTAGCAAATCTACAATTAAAGAACTGTATGAAAAAAGTAAATATAAGCTATATTTTGTGAATCTTTATTAACAAAAATACAAAGGCACATGAATTTAAATATGAAAGAATAAATGTTCTGGGAAAGATGAGCTGAGCTGAGACCTGTGTCATCTAATGTTTAGCCTGTAGAGATAGGATGAAATCCTTTATGGCATAAATAGGAAAGCCTTTTGTGTCAATAAATCGAGTTGACCTTGGTAGTGATGAGGTTTCCTTTTGGTCATTACAGGTCAGGGATGGATTTGGGGAACTCTCCCATTGATCTCCATTCTATTCAATTCAGATTTGAGCAGGTCCCTATTTTAAAGCCTAATCCATAGTAATGCATTCAAACTGTGTATCTGCACACTCACAAACACACGCGCATGACTTTTCAACCATGCACTTAGCAGCTTGAAATAATTGTAAGAGGGGATAAATGTTGAGACTGAAAAGCTTTAATTATGGAGCCAGCCCTGGCTCTCTCTTTAGGGAAACATTTTTAATTAATATTCTATCTCTTCCTCTTTCTCTCTCTCCTGACTGCATCACTTCTCCACAAGGGATAATTCAGATTTATGTTGCTGACCTGCTGCAGCTTTCCAGGTAAATATCCATTGGGAAATAATGAGAATGAGTGTGTTCCTTGAGCTACATTTGTCAGAGTCTAAATTTATAGAAGAAATAATTGATAATTAATAATTGATATAATTGAAATAAACTCATCTGGAAACAATAGCAGAGGATGGTTAGGGATAGATTATTGACATCGTGGCCTCATTTGGTACAGAACTTAATTTGTTTTCCAAAAAACATAAATCAAGGGCTTGACAGTTTCACCCAAAGTAAATGGAACTGAAATGATCATATAAACCTGTCACTGTAATACATAGAAATGAGACCAACCTGACTGCCAGACTAAAATGCAAAATCATGAATAATGTCATCATGAATAATGCCACTCAGAATTAAAAATTTCCACTTGCTCCATATCTATGAATGTTATGAAAAGGTTAAGATATGGTAGGTGTTAGGTTGCTGCAGTAAAGTCATCTGCTAGACTTACCGTTAACATTTCTACACAGTACTTTATGGACAGATCATAAAGCAGCAACTGTTTAATCTTTTAATATTTTAAGCATAAAAGTGAGTGATAAAAAAATGATTATTTGGCCCGTAGCAACTTGCTATGCAGACATCAGTTTCTGTGCCACCCCAGTCTAAGTAATGGTTTCAGCCTGGCCACACCTATCAAACTTTTCTGTTGTTCATAGGGATATAACACTGTAGAGTTTTTTAATATTATGTAATAATTGGTCCATTTGGTAAAAAAAAAAATGCATGACTAGATCAGAACACAATGTATATCAAAACACAAAATCAGAGTAAATGTTTGAGTCACTTAAAATTACTTTTTTAAAGTAAATAATTTTAATGTAAATAATAGAATTTTTAGTTATTGAACATCTTACTTTAACATTAATAGATTTTAGTGCTTTGGACTTTAGTGTCTAATTAATATAGCATAGGCTAAGGGTGCTTTAAGGTTTTACAATACACATTCAAACATACAGAAGATAGAAGAAATAGTCAGCAAATAAATACTGTACTGATGTGGTTATGTTGCAGCTAATGACATGATGAAAAATATAGACCATCTGAGCAACAAGCAAAGCAGCTCTAAGAAATATAACATGTATATATGGGAAACAGGGAAACTCAAGCTCAGAATATTTATGGTAGATGGTGTTACCACACTGCCCACAGTGTTTTGACTGACATGTAATGTGAGGGAAAGTGTTGAAGCACCAGAGTAATTCTTAAAGAGGATCACCTCTTTAAGAATGACTTCAGACTTAGCATCCTGGTTTGTGTTTGATATAAAAGAACAAACACCATACTGGGTATGGAGAATCACAGTGTGAACATCAGGTACATCAAATGATCTGCATCTAATGAGATGCATCCCAGCTGGCGGTGAAACGAGCTGCAGTGTTGAGTAGTAATGAACGAGAATGGCCAAAGGTTCATGGAGGGGAAGCGGAGGTTGCCAACAAGATTCTGCCTTGGAAAGCTGCCAAGATGTCTGGAGGATGGAGAAGTGCGAAGATTAAACAGCAGGCACATCAAAGCCTGCAGCAGCCTGAGAGACAGGCAGGCTGTGAGGAAGGACAAAAGCTAAATGTGATTTGGCAACACTTATAATAACGATTGATAATAAACTGTAAATTGATAGTAAATTAAATTACAGAAAATACTTATTTTATAATTTTACTTTACAATTTTATAATAGTGTTTGCTAGTCATTAGTGTTATTAGAATTCATGTTTTTCATTAAACTGTGTAATGAAAAGTAATAATTATGTATTGTAATATAGCTGATAATAGGCGATAACTGCATTTTCTATACTACATTATGTACTTGTTAATGATTACCAGATGTGTTTGGCATTTTGTAATAAATGCTTCATTACTGATCAGTGAGCGTATCCTCATTCCCAAGGTGTCAAATACTACTTTTAGTCAAACCCACTGATGTGTCTTTGAGACTGCAGAAGTAGGCCAGCAATAACCAGGTGTATATACGATGCATACACGCAAAAACTGGTAATTATAAAGGAAGAATGAGTGGTAAAAATGCGCAGACAGCACACATACACTCAAACAATATGTGCCTACATTTTCAGAGAACGTCAAAGTGGTTAAGTTGTGATGAAAAATCAAGGGAGACAGGATTTAATCTTAAAAAAATACTTCCATTTTTTTTTTAACATTAACTGTTCTCTGGTTCTCTTAGTTTTAGAACCTTAATTTTGTCTTCTTTATTGATCATATTTTCATTGCCATGTCAAACAACTTGTGGTGCAAAAAGCAATTTTTTGTGCAAACAACTAAATAAAGGAGTATCTACATCCACTAATGGCTAATGATGGGAATACAGGTTTGTGTATGTGCATAAAAAATATATATTTAAAAAAACAATCCCAAAGGATCATGTGTATGCATGTCTTTATATATCAAAAGAAAAAAAGGATCTAGTTTTTTATAACCTTTATTTAACCAGGAAGTGAAACTCTTGTGATGAAGATGTCGGGAGAAACTGAAGCTCCCAGAGAAAACCCACACAAAATCCACAGAGCAGCACCCTGCTCAGGAGCTCAACAGGGCTAATCACTGAGCCACAACAATATCTTGAGCTCAGCAGCAACAGACCAGCAGACAATAACCAATACTTACTTTACTCATATTATAACATCAAATGAATACAGAGTTTAGCCACCCAATCCATTCACAGTCCAGTTTAAAAGTGGAGGGGTTTCAACTGGTAATATATGTCTCCCTGTTCTCTCCTGTTTCTTTTCTCTTTCCCCTCACTGCCCAACAGATGGCTGCCCCTCCCTGAGCCTGGTTCTGCTGGAGGTTTCTTCCTGTTGAAAGGGAGTTTTTCCTTCCCACCGTCACAAAGTGCAACTGGAGCAGACTACATGTGATTTGCCAATTATATGAGTAGAAAAGTATCAGCTAAGCCATCAGCTGATGTGGGCTGGCATCAAGGTCAGCTCTTATCAGCTGATATACCAGGATTGTGAGCTTGGCTTGAATTTGTGGGCTGGGTGTACAAATAGAAAAACCAATGGAAGACATTATGAGAAACCTTATTTTCTGCATTCTGGTGAAATTTTATGCACTTTGTACCTTCTCTACATCAATTTGTGGTGAAACTCTCTTTATAGATGTAAATGCAGACAAAAAATGAATAGGCATATAATGCACACAGGAATTTATTGTTGTTTAGATTACAGTTTCTTATTTAATGTTATTCCCACTGAGTCAACACACATTCCATCATATTTTGTGTGTTTTGTTTGGAGAAGTAACCTCTTTAAAAGTGAATGTGTCATTAAATTCTGTAATATTGGTCCTGCTACTCCTTCTGGGTCCTCCATGGTTATTTACTTGCCTGTGTGTGCATGGTGCACATGTTCTAACAACTGAGGGGGACTTGTCCCTGCTCATGCCTAGTATTGCCAGTATAAGATGCTAAAACCACAGTGCTGCAACAAGCCAGATGGATGACAGCAGCAGTGTTTCAGAAAGACAAGAGCACAATCTAATCATCTCTAAATGTAAATTTTCATGTTAACCAAAAAGGTTGCTCAAGAGTAAATTTATTTCTCACTGTTTCCTCTGTTGTAAACAGTAGCCTAGTAGCCTAATTGTGCCCAAGTCCAAACACAATTCAAAGCCTTAAGGAAAGTCTAACACAATCTTTTAAACTTTGTAACACTCGTTCCTCCATTGTTCTTTAAACAGTGTGTGCAGCATAGTCAGCCAACTGATGTCAGATGTTTCCCAAATTAGTCTAAAAGACTGCAATGATGACAAGACAAACAGCCTCACTGCTGTGTATCTTTTTTGGAAAGTAGTCATGTTGTGTGATAGTTTAATTAACATCTGTTTTATTTCTTTTTTAAAACTCAACCTAAATATATGGTTTCTAGCCTGTACGCATACATATGGAGCCACATTCTTGCTACAGACAGTTACAAAATATAAGGAAGAATATTTCCCCTAGTCCTAAACTTTAAGTCCTGAACTGAATGGGTGAATTCATAAAACAATAAAAAAGGTTCTCCTGAAAGAAATGTTTCTTGGAGTCTTGGGCCCAGTACGAATACACCAGTTACTCTCAGCAAATGTGCTTACTTTCCTTTTTTTTTACTTGATATAGCCAGATGGTGAGCTACACACTGTGAGTGTCATCTTAGCACCCTATTTTGCTTTTTGGGGGTGAGGCAGGACGTACATCACTCTGTCAAATTAATTAATAAAAAATTGAAAAAAAAAACCCTGAGGTGATCTCCCTTTTAAGGTCACCTTCTCGTCCATTAATGGACTGCTTTTAGTGTGGCTGCTATTTTTAGATTTTTGTCTATTTTTAGATACTTCAGATACGGCGCAGCCCTTTAAGTAAATCCAGCTTAAGGGGAACCATTTTGTTTAATATTGTTTGGTTTCTGTCAGCTGGGAGCTTTAGCAGCTTGCATTGAGTACAGCACCTGCCAGCTGGCTAATAGCCAGCTTGTCACTGAGACCTGGACTGACCTCCTATGCACTGAGGTAGTGAAACAGGAATGTGAAGGGAGCTTGTAAACTGCAGCGACAGTCAGCAGGCAGCAGGGCTAACAGGATGAGACTGTCAGTATGCAAGCTGTGATGGAGTGTGTCTTTATTAGATCTCCTCTATGTAAGGCTATATGTGGACACAAACAAATACATGCTGCTACACACATCCAGGTAGCACCGGGCCACATAAAGCAGACCCAGGAGCTGGATCAGATCCAGACTCCTGACAGTCACAGTACGAGGCTGATTAATGAACTCACATACTGTCAACACTCATCACCACACACACGCGCACAAAAAATGGCATATACGCACCCAACTGTTGCTTGCTTCATAATCGAATCACTGTAAGCTTTATAGCAAATACTGCTGCCTTTTCTCTCCAAACAGAATCGCATGTGTTTGATTATTATACAGAATAAAAAAAACACAGTCCAAAAGAAGAATTCACAATGACCAAATAGAGAAAAAATGACAACGGTAGCTACTATAGCAACCCCATCACTCTTCATGTAGCCCACCTTAGTACATTAATTAGTAACCATATCATAAACCGATACAACTACCTGCCCTGGTATATGCATTAAGAGCACACGCAGTCATGTCATGTCTTACTGACTGCTGGAAGTGCTTAATGGACTCTCTAAGTTTGTACTTATGGAGTGGTAGACAGCATTAGACAGAGATATGAGAGATCTGTTGGTAGGTGGAACAACTCTCCATAAATAATGTGCAATGCAATAAAATGCAGCAGTCCAAGGAAATGTACCACTGGAGAAACAAATATTAACAAAAGCAAATGTCCCACTGCAACACAGACCAGACACCACAGTGCTGACCTGTTTCCTGAATCACCAAGCAGACACCCCAACAGGCAGCTGAGCAAATCAAACAGTTACAGTCATTGCAACTAACCCACGGTAATCTGACCAAAATGTAGTAACAGCTGTGTCAGTTATTAAGATATTCTGCAGGATTCCATTTTGGGATCTATTTTTTCTGTCTTTTTTTAAAGCAAAATTAGCCTTTATGCTGATGACGCAGTCATTCTTACACATACTTCCTCTACAGTACAAGCAGTGAAAGAACTTTCTCTCATTGCAAACTGCTCTGAGTTTAAACCAAGGGGCAACCTTGACAGCTGAAAAATGAAGCCAATGTGGAAATGGTAAGATAAGAAAGGAACAATTTTTGGTGTGGTATTTGTATCTTAAATTGGTTTACTCAGTTTGAATTGTAAAATTCTGTGCTTTAATATGTGGAGGTCAAAGAAGATTTTCACTTGGCCCATACTCAAGGCGAATATTATGGGCTAACTTTGAACAACTTTGAACAACTAAAATATTGTCAAAACAACAAATAATTTACTATTACATTTTGCACATTTATTAACTCCAGAAGATGAGGCTTACGGACTTTGCTGATAGCCTATCCATTATCAGGTCAAAAGTAATGACACATGAAAAATCTGATATGACAGCCATTTAAAAAATTCTAATTACATCTGAATAAATGTAAATAATGCTTTCACTTGCAAACTTATGGGCAATTACCAAAGCCATATCATTATGCTTATCGTTATCATGTCTTCACTGCAAAACAAACATTATGCTAATTCCTCAACAAACACTAAAAGCAAAAAAATTTCGAAAGCATGTGATGCCTTTTTTCACGTGACAGAGAGATGTGGAAAGGCTGTGAGTGATCACTAATTACTGTGGTGCATGCACTCACCATGATGACAGATGTGTAATGTGTGAATGAGTGTGGGTGTAAGGAAATACATTTAGCATGTACTGCAATTTGTATAGTCTCCGTAACTGCAGCATTGTTGCAGCTATGTAGTACAGGGTTATGCATAGGAAAGTTTTTACACCTGGAAGAATAGCAGTAGTGAGTAGCAGTTGGATTTTAAAATGTTTTGCCATATGATCTCTATGATGCGACACTACTGAGATCTATAATTAATGCACACAGCTGGCAGGTCATTTCAGCTCTGACTCTCAGGCCCTCTTTCACACTCTCTTTCACAAATGTATAATAAGTTAATTTGGTTTAAATGGACTTAATGGGCAGATTCAATTACTGCCATGCCAAAGTCCCGGAGCAGCATCAGTGATGACAGGATTAGCTTTCAGCTGAAATAGCGCCAAGCAGTCATCAGTGCACAGACATATTTCTGCTGCAAGAAAACCATAAAACTAGGCCTGCAAGTGAATTTTAGTTCAGATGCAAAAGAAATGCTAAAAAAGGGAAAAAAAAAATTAACTCTTCCCTGTTACATCTGAGAATAAAAAGACAGACTTTGGCTGCAAAAATGATTCCAGGAAAAGGGATGGAGAGATTCTAAGTTGTGTCAAAGATTCCAAATAATAGCTTATTAGAATCAATCAAAACGAATTTGTGAAACAGTAGCAAAACAACAAAAAAGTCAACTGGTGCATTCTCTACTCTTCTACCCTGATGTATTTGATGCAATTAGCCGATTAAAAGAGCTCATAGATGCTGCTGCTAATAAGCAACGAAAAACCAAATTCTCTGTCTACAATTTCCTCCCGGAATGAGTTTAAACACCCTCAAAGAGAAGTGAAAATCATTTTAAGAAAAGACGGGAAATATTAGAGGGTCTCCTGCTAAGAGTAAACTGTCCGCTCTGAAAGCGAACCAATGCTCATGACTGAAAATCTGCTACTTTAGTCAGCTCAGCACACTGATTGAAGAGATTCAGGCCTAAAGCTGCATATAGTAAGAGTAAAAACAAAGCAGAAATTGAGGGAGAGAAAATAAAGTCAAACCTCTGACCTTGGCAAACAGCGCCCCCTTGGCCGCCAGTGCATCCTCCCCTCTCCCATTGGGGTAGCACTCGTACCGTGCATCCAGGATTGGGTAGCGGCTTGCCAGCATCAGCCCACTATTCAGGAATTTGAATCTGGAACAGCAACCTTTCCAGCCATACCGACCAACATCACTCAGGATGTAGGGAAAGTAGCGATGCAATTGTCGCCGCAGCCTAGTCGTCGCTCCATGGTCAAATACCTCCTGTAGAGCCAGGAAATCCAAGTTGGCAGGGAAAAAGGCAGAGATCTCGTGGTCAAACGTCTCATCTCCATGGCGCCGTTTTCGTCCTGGGCGCTTGAAGACCGATGTGCGTGGGACATGAGAGAGAGTATTATTGGAGGATATCCCTATCCCGCCATCACTTCCGTGGTAACGAGCAAGGGACTCACGAGAGGCAGTCATGCTGCCCGTGTCTGCCCCTCCTTGCTCTCCAGGCCGATGGTTCCCTGTCTCAGCCTCATCCTCCTGGGGGTCCGGCTCTGGGGCACTGATGCTGATTTGAACCCCTGAGGTATGAAGTGGACAGCCTGTGGAGGGTTTTGGCTGGGTCCCATCCCTGTGCATGGGACAGTCATGATGACCAGGGGCACTCTGAGCTACTGTGGAATGCATGGGGCAGTCTGGAGCCTCCCCTGAGGTGTGAATGGGAAAGTCTGAGCTGCTTTTAATCCCCGTCGGGTGGAGGGGGCAGTCTGCTGTGGTGTCTGCTCCATCAGGGTGAACAGGACATTGAGTAGAGCCCTGGTCACTTGTAGAGGGGTGAACGGGGCAGTCAATGGCACCTGAGGGGTGAATCGGGCACTCGGTGGCAGGTTCAGTTTCCGTGTCGGCTGGGCCATTGTTGGTATGTGTTTGGTCTGGACGTTGGTCCAAAGAGGAGGTACGGCGGAAGCCTGTGGCAAGGCTGCTGAAGGACGCCGCACTGATAAACACAACAGAAAAAAAAAAATATAAAAACACAGACATTTACTGCAGCTAAGAATAGAAGGAACTTAGGAGCAACTTCTCCTCACCTGATAGAAGTGTTGGTAGGTGAGTCAATGTAGATTTTAATCTGAGGTCGGCTGGCACCGTTGCGGATCCTCTTCCCCACCTCCCGCGCTCTCCGGTGGGTGTCTGACAAGTTGTTGAACCTTGCTAGGGAGTCAGGCAGAAGGCAAACATTGGCACTGCAGAAACAGAAGCTTCTGCCCTGTGGCCTCCATTCCCCAATACCAGCACCTGCTTGGCCTTGCTCAGCCTGGTGTTTGTCTGGCCTGAACAAGTCAGAAAGAAAAAAAAAAAACACATCAAGCTGATCAAAAAGGACTAAAAACAATAAAGAATATACAGCTCCAGAAAAAATTAAGAGACCACTGCAAAATTATCAGTTTCTCTGATTTTGTTATTTATAGGTATATGTTTGAGTAAAATGAACATTTCTGTTTTATTCTATAAACTACTGACAACATAACTCCCAAATTCCAAATACAAATATTTTCATTTAGAGCATTTATTTGCAGAAAATGAAAAATGGTCAAAATACCAAAAAAGGTCCAGTGTTTTCAGACCTCAAATAATGCAAAGAAACCAAGTTCATATTCATTTTTAAACAACACATTACTAATGTTTTAACTTAGGAAGTCAGAAATCAATATTTGGTGGAATAACCCTGATTTGCAATCACAGCTTTCATGCTTCTTGGCATGCTCTCCACCAGTCTTTCACATTGCTGTTGGGTGACTTTATGCCAGTCCTGGTGTCAGTAAGGGTGGAGTCTGGCAGTTTCGTCTTTGCAAAGGACGCATGAATCAAGCCACGTACAAGGTTATGCTGAAAGAAAACTTGCTGCCTTCTGCTCTGACAATGTTCCCCAACTCTGAGGATTGGTTTTTCCAGCAGGACAATGCTCCATGCATTTGGGAGTTATGTTGTCAGTAGTTTATAGAATAAAACAAAAATGTTCATTTTACTCAAACATATACCTATAAATAGCAAAATCAGAGAAACTGATAATTTTGGAGTGGTCTCTTAATTTTTTCCGGAGCTGTATACATTTATTAGTTTTATTATTGAGTGAGTTAATTTATTTATAAACCATACTAAGAGCGGTTTTC
>VUQI01010584.1:12658-37540 GCA_015106735.1 Paratilapia polleni
AATAAGCAAAAATTAAAAAAAAAAAAAAAAAAAAGTCTATAACAATATAAATACATCAGTTTTGGTCGGTTACCACTGTAAAATCGAATGATTTAATTACAGGAAATTGTTGCAAAATGTGGATTTTCTGTTTTTAGTATATAATAAAGTAAAAAATGTTTTTGTTGTGACATTTCTTTATGTGTTCTCACAGCGTGGCCTGGTGGTTGGAGAAATTGCTGGGTATTTAAAAGAAGACAGGTCTTTTAAAACTCCGAGCTGCAGGGACCACTGTGACCATCCTTTCAAAATGTTAATGACCAGGGTTCAGCAAGCTACTGCTTGTTCAGTGTGTGACATAACTGCTTAACTTTGGAGTTACATGTGACAAAGCAAAGTTTTGATGTTCAACATCTCCACCTATGGCTCATACTATAGTGTAGATGAATTCTGGGGTAGCAAGTGGAAATGATTGTAGCTTCACCAGTTTAGCTTGTTATATCACTTCTAGGTACTGTTGTGTGCACTTTAAAGACTTTTACAGTGCAGACTGTATACTATAAAACAGTCTGTAAACAGTGTGTTAATTGGCTTGAAGTCTTGAAGCTATAAACTGAAAACCATAAAATGCTAAAAATGTATTTTGTCCGTTTTTCACAATTCTTGTTTAACCAGACATTGGCACTACCAGCCATAAAGCTGGCAGGCCACTACACTGGGGTATGAGAAAATCTAACCAATAGGTAAAGAGTATCCAGTTTTAACACTGACTAAACACTTGACCATGATGATTACATAAAACATGCAGAGAGTTCTTGTTGTTTATAAAACTCTACCAACTGGGGTACCTGCAGACCCAAGAGGTATTCTTGTTGTCAATTCTCACATATGCTTGAATCATTCTGATCTCACTACTGTATAAGTAGTAGTATCCATTGTATGATTTTTTTGTTTTCTCTGTTAAACCTTTGTAAGAAATTATTTTACACATTACTGAAAACAAAATGTAACCAGAATTACCTTTGGATAGCTTCCACCACAGTGACTATTTATAGATTGTTTCCTAGAAAGCCTGTTCTGACCAAATGCATTTTTTCATCTGCAATTTCAATATTTTACTACCTCAAACTTGCAAAAATTCACTTCTGTGTTAAAGTGACCCAACTTTAATGTCATTCAACTGTTAGATCCTGAGGCATCCGAGGGAGAACCTTTGGTGGAAAATCTTAACTGTACTGTGTTTGGCCATACCAAAATAGCTGTTACTCACCATCTGGCCTGCTGGCTAGATTTGGGTCCCTGTATTCTAAAAATAGCAGATCCACTGGAAGTAGTGCAACGCTGACCAAGGAGACTTCCTATAAGGAGAGACCAGCCAAATTTAAACCTTTGTTTTTTTTTCTCTTTCTGTGCAAAATAGAGTTCTTCGGTCGTCCTTGTTCTGTTTGGTAGATTGAGGGCTAAAGAATGTTTTATGACCCATAAGAGGTCAGTGGGTGATTAAAGAAGTAAGTTAAGAAGTAAGTTCTCTTGTTCAGCCAGATGTTATTTTGTTTGTTTTGTTTTGTTTTTTGTTTGTTTTACAGCTCTGTAATATTGTTCATTCCATGCCTCTGTCACACAGGGATAAGACTAATTGCTGCTACACTGCTGTTGTCTTTAATTCCCTACTTTGCGGCTGGAGCGCTAACTGGTGCAGCAATAAGGGACACATGAAGGCACAGCCAATGTGCCTTCATGTGGTGGATACTGGTTTTGTTCTTGATTATGTAACATGATTTTGTTTGTTCCTTCTCTCATCTTGTGTTTTTCTTGCTGCCTCTTTTTGTGCCTGGTCTGTTTTAACTGTCTGGGTTTGGCTCTCCATGGGTGGTGCTGTGTCCCCAGTGGTGTAGTGTATGTTCTCTCTGCCTCACTGGTGCCCACATTAGGGGGGAAAAAAAGAAGGGAAAAAAAACTTTCCCTACCCACTGAACCCAACCAGAACCTTTCTGGCTCAGATTCATTTTCCCCTCAGTGACTGACTTTAATTCAGGGCCCTCAGAAAACTTACAGCCAAGTAATAATTGAGAGCTTGAGCTTAAAATTCAAAGATAAGAATAGTACAGCAATATCACCTCAAGGTAGAATGATTGACATGTTTAAACAACAATATATCATTCAAAAGAATTCTCATTAAATGTGTTTGGCTCAGTGTCGTTAGTACTGAAGAAAAGGAATCTGTCTGGCTGTGTTTGATGGTGTATATCCCCCAGGACCAAGCCTGTGAGAACTTCTTGTCTAGATACTCTTCACTTTAATGTGTAAAATGTTTCTGGCAGATGCTCCAGTAAAAGTCCAGTGCCATCAACTCATCCTCCTTCTCCCCATAGACAAATCTCAGAACCGGTTTACGTAGAGAGGGCTCAAATCCTTGACCTGCCCCTTTCTTGTGACCTCTCCCGGTGGAGTGGGGAGTCGTAATCTGACCAGTGCACTCCTTACAGACACAGTCAAGTCTCCTCTGTTGTGCTATTATCAGCTGAGTGTTATTACCCCTCTTTTCACAGGAAAATATGCCTTGATTTCCATCGACCCATGCCTGAATCAATGCTTTTAAAAATCTTAGACACCTTTTACTTAAGAGCAAAAGCATGCATTTTATGTTTTGACATGGTCATATTGATTGGTGGAAAGGAGTGTGTTAGGGGTGGTGGTGGTGGGGGGGTGACCTCTCTTTCTCGTTCGCTCTCTCCTCCAATCTTCACGCTTCTTTCTTTTGCACTCTCAGTCACTGGCAGTGTCTGGTAACACTGCCATCCTTAATGGCTTTTCTGTGCTCCATCTACACTCCTCCTATCCCCTTGCAACCCCCACCCCCATCTCTTTCTTGCATCCCCTCTAACTCTCCTCTCTCTGGAGCTCCCTTTATTCTGTGCATTTTTTTCCCCCCACTAATCAATACTCGGTGCTCCCCCCTGTCCACACCCCACGTCACTCACATTTGGCCTGCTGATAAATTATGGATGGGGGCCTCTCACATCAAATCTAAAATTTCTATTGTGTTTGTCAATGTATGATCGATACTTCACCTCGCCGAATCCTCAAAGCTATCCATGCTTGTGCTCTCTGTCCACTTTCATTCCGTCTCCACTACCATTTTTTGTTTGTTTATGATTTTGGTTTGCTGGAAGTGCTTCTAGTGCTGGGGTCTCAAGGGCTGTAGCTAACAAAAAGGTAATCATCAAATAAATGCATCCACCCCTGCACTTTCCTCACCTTCTCACTCTGCCACTTTCATTCCTTACCTTGCCCTTTCTCCTACTTCTCTTTACAAAATGTCGTTAAAATGTGACAACACTGGATTCAGACAAAACAACAGAGTTTGAATCTGTGCTTGATGCCAGTTTGTTGAAAAGCACTTGTGTTTGACAAAACCACATAGGCTTCCATCTTCCATTCTCATTGGCAGCCTTTATCCACCCCCATATCCTGAGATTTTGTGAAGACAAATCAACACTGGGGTGGATTTTTGAAGTGAAAAAAGAATTTAAAGAATCAGAGGGACCATAAACTGACAAACATGCCCATAGCTGTCAATCGTTACTGGACTTTTTTTGAAGTATGCACATGCATGTGCACAGTTAAGATTCTTTTTGAGACCATGTAACCACAGTGGAAAGTTTACATATATTAGTCATCTATGGCTGACCACATGATCAAATGTTAAGTTGACTTTTGAAACAGATCCTAAAGCTGTTTGTGTCTCCAGCTTCATCCTCATCTTTGCCTGTCTGACCTTCTCCATGAGCCATAGTGTGTTCCTCACGTTTGTCTACTCTCCCTGCATTTGCCCTGTCCCTCATTTTTTTTACCAGTGGGATGTTTGCCCTCTCTCTCTGATTCCCTCTCTCCCCCTCACTAATTCTCTGATGTGGCAGAATAACTTGTGGATTAGTAACCAGTTGTTAAAAGTAAATGTCATAACCGCAGATAATCTTATGTACCATATTTCTAAAAAATTAAAACCTTTAGCCTTTAAAGTTTTCGACAGTACGTTTCTGCAAATGTTTCGCAATAAAAGCCTTGTTAAGTAATGAAGTTTTTTTTTTGTCCTTTGAAGCTCTAGATAGCTTTTAATTTGAAATGGATGCAGGAAATGTTGAGTTTGTATACACAGAACAATGTAGTAAATTTAACAAATCAAAAGTAGTCTACTAAATATCAACAATTATATTCAAAGAGAAAGAATTAGAAAAGGCCAGTTATCTTCAGCATTTGAGCTGAAATACAGTGGTCGTGTGAATGAATCAGAAAGCAGTATTATTCTCAGTTTTGGTTAACTTTTACTGTTCTCGCTGTTTTGACATTTTGCTGCCTTTTCATTTTTCCTAGGCAACATAGGCTAACTAGTGACAAAATGATTAAATTCACTGTGCTGTTTGAAGGCACCCATGAGCTAGCGGCAAATTTTAAGATGCAGTGTTTTCCTGTGTGTTACATGAGGGATGTTGTGAATCTAATCAGCACATCTTAAATATCAATATCACAGCATTGATCATCAGTTTGTCTTTATTGGCTGTTTTGCATGAAATACACTTTTGTGATGACTGAATTTGAACTGGATTATGCTAAATATAAATCTTTTATTTCCTCACATGGAAGTACTTTTTTTTTCTTGCTTAACCGTCACCATTAAAAGAACAAAACTCACACACCGATACTCATTCACATGCACTCGCATATATCCACGTCTGAGATTTTATTTCTCACACTTGTATCCTCAGCTCTCTCACTTTCTCTCTCTCACACCATACAAACCATGCAGGGTCAAAGTGGTGTTGGGGGTGTAATTTAAGTGGCACTGGGCTTATCACAGCCTAAGGTTCAGCTGTGATCACTGGCCCAGAGCAGCACCTGCTCCTCACACCACATCTCACCTCCCACCTGCTGACGAGAGAAACTATGCTGGCTAATAACTACAGCGGCAGATCTCTGCCTCCTTTTCCATGACTACTTAACCTCTGACATGGCCTTTTAAGTGAAGGTCTGGTATGTGTCTGCCAGCTTCAGCTTGGCAGCCACGCCTTTGTGCCATTACCTTAAGTGACATACAGTCCCTTGTCAGCAGCAGGGCAAGAAACTTTAAACTCGTGCTCTCGGAAATAATAGTTGAATATTTCCAGTAGTTTTGTCCTTGCGATTCATGCCATTTTCATATTTGATTTTCTGGCCTTTATTTATTTGTACAATTGTGAAGTTAAAGCAGCATAACCAGCAGAAAATTGAATGGAGCCAAAACAATGAGTACCTATTGTCGCTTTATATGTCATAATTTTAATCCTTATATCTTCATTGGTGTGAGTACCAATAGACGCCAAAAGTCCAGGGGCAAAGGGGTCAATGGCACCCTTTCTGGCCCTGCCCTACATTTTGTTTTGTTTCAATGCATATAGGGTGTATTTATCTTTTATAGATAATATTTTCTGAGTGTGGTATGAGGACTCCTAAAGGTCACAGCTAGTGGGACCACATCACAAGGTGGTCTATAGTTTAAAATTGGGAGCAAGTTCAAGTAACTTTGTGCTCATGTAGGGTCAAAAAGTGATGAGATTGTTTGGGCTCAGCCTCTCAGACTGTCATCTGCTTCCTGTCTGTCTGCACCTCAGCAACATCGGCATCAGTGTAAGGGCAACAGCCCCACTGTACCCATGCCCAGTTGTCCATCCACTTACTCCCAAAGAGCAATCTTTAAGACCAACCCCCATGTCTAGACTGTGTCAGATAGATCTTCCACAAAGATATACACACACAAGCATATGTAAATCATGAGTAAATTGTGTAGATTTGATCACACACAGACACACACACAGCCCTATTGACAGACAATTCACAGAGGACTATGGCATGCTAGGCAGGAAGAGAATCTCTCCCCCGAGCAGAATTTAGTGGCTTTTATCTTTAGTATGTCTAACCTTAGTGTGAGCCTTATCTATCTGACTGCTAGTCAGATAAATAACTAGCAGTTATTTATCTGCTAGTAAATGTTGAACCTTGTGTATCTATTTCTTACTTTAAAAATCAATGTTATCTGTCACATAATAAAAAAGGCAAGTGGGTGAGCCGGAGGTGAAAAAAAAAATATATATATATATCACCATTTTAAAAATATGTACCGTAGGTTTGATCACCAACACGAGGTAAGTTCCCAGTGTCCCTGAGTATGACTCTAAAGCCCTGCTATTTGTGTACTGTACGTCATTCTGCCTCGTCATAGCTATTAATACTGTAGTTCATATAATACAGCAAATTTTAGAATTTTAAATTTTACAATTTTGAATATCTTTGAATAACTGTATATACGTTGAACTCACTGGTGCCTCTCATCTGTTCATCAGTAGTTTGACACTTTATTTAGCAAGCAAAACATTCTAAACCTCTCTTAGAAATGCTGGCACTGCTCCATTGAACTCTTCCTCTTGTCTCTTTTCTGTTTTATATTCCAGTTTTACACACACCCACTTTCTCTCCAGCTGCTTCCTTCTCAGGCCTGAGTTCTGTGGAAAAGGTGGTGTCATCCTCCTTTCTCACCCGTCGGTTCAGATTTGCCTCTGAGCGCAGCAAGACTTCCTGATTTGTGTGACAAACACAAATGCCTTTAAATTCCCAGAGCCCCGGCTCCTTACCAGCCTCATACCTTGTAATGCATAATTCACATCCGCTCTTGCATCAGGAGAGGGACAGCCACACACGACTTCCCTGGCAGAAAATCCATACCCCTTTGACGTCTTTGCTTCAAGTGGGCAATTAGTAGAACCACAAGCTGGATCTATTTTCTCTCATAACTGTAGTTAAAGATGGGGATGTACTTTAATAATTCCATGAAATGGCAATGTTGCTTTTTATTTTCTTTCTTTCTTTCTTTCTTTATTTTAGCAGGCAAGGAGGCAGCGATTATGAATCCAAGTCTTTGGTGATTGCGCTGACTCAGTTAAGAATGCACCCCATCACTATCCCATCACTGTGGGATAGTGATGGGTTGTATGGGATATGAAATAAAATTGCATTCATTGTGTACATGTCAGCATTTGACTTGTAAATGAGAGTTAGAGATATCAGTAATTTCTGACACTGACATCTCCTATTTAGGGAGAAGAATTATAGATGTGTCATCAAACTTTTGGCAGCTCATTTTATAGATATGCAAAAGTTTTAAAAATTTAGATGTTTATTCTTACCCATCATGCAATAAGATTAAAAAGGCGTTTCATCAGTTCCCAAGTATATAGCTAGAGTCTGGACAAACTACCTTGAGTGACCAAACAGAGCGCAGAGTCCTGCAACAGATAGCATGGCCTCTACAGAGCACTAGTCCCTAATTTATAACCACAGAAAATGGGGCCTGGCAGAGGGGTATACCGCTTTGTGTGCAAAAACTGGGATCTACAAAAAGATTTGATTGGAGAATGTGGGCATGTGTATGGAAACTCTAAAGCTTGTGCACAAACATGTTGGAGGTGCAGATGGCGTGGCGGTGAACTGATGCCTGATTGTTCATCAGTGTTGTCTTACAATCACATTCCCCAACCCTGATGGCCAGAGGGGAAGACTGTATGCTACTGACATGCTCTGGTATGCTATGATTTCAATAATAGTGTGCAGTCCTGTGAAAAACTAAGTACACCCTTACTGCTTCCATAGGAATTAAGAGGGTAAGTTGCGGATGCTGCTAATCAAACAAACTGGATTAATTGATTATCAGCAACTGTGACCACATCTATAAAAGCAGAGGTTTGGGCAGTTTGCTGATCTGGAGCAGTCAGGCATGTGTTTGCACAATGCCGCAATCTTCCCAGGAGTGAACATCCCAGCAAATTCACCCCAAGGTCAGACCATGCAATGCTCAGAGAAATTGCAGAAAACCTAAGAGCTACATCTTAGACTCTACAGGCCTCACTTAGGATGTTAAATGTTGAAGTTCATTACAGTACAATTAGAAAAAGACTGAACAAGTATGGCTTGTTTGGAAGGGTTGCCAGGAGAAAGCCTCTTCTCTCAAAGAAAATGACAACACAGTTTAGATTTGCAAAGTTGCATCTGAACAAACCACAAGACTTATGGAACAATGTCCTTTGGACAGACAAGACCGAAGTGGAGAGTTTTAGGCTTAATGTACATCACCATGTCTGGCGAAAACACAGCATATCAACACAAACACCTCTTACCAACTGTCAAGCACAGTGGTGGAGGGGTGATGATTTCGGCTTGTTTTGCAGCCACAGGACCTGGGCACCTTGCAGTCATTGAGTCTACCATGAATCTGTAATCTGTGTACCAAAGTATTCTAGAGTCAAACATGAAGCCATCTGCCCAACAGCTTAAGCTTGGATAAAATTGGGTCATGCAACAGGACAATGATCCCAAGCACAGCAGCAAATCTACAACAGAATGGTTGAAAAAGAAAAGAACCAAGGTGTTGCAATGGCCCAGTCAAAGCCCAGACCTCAACCCGACTGAAATACGGTGGCGGACTTTAAGAGAGCTGTGCATAAATTAATGCCTGCAAACCTCAATGAACTGAAGCAACATTGTAAAGAAAAGTGGACAAAAATTACTCCACAATAAAGTGAGAGACTGATAAAGCCATAAAGAAAGCAATTACTTCAAGTTATTGCTGTCAAAGGTGGTTCCAGAAGCTATTGAATAATGGGGTGTACTTAGTTTCTCACAGGACTGCAATAGAGTCCTATGAAAGCTTTCTTTTTCACAACTGTATAATATTTTATATATTTCAGTCAGATTTTAGTTTTCATGTAGTATTGATTTGTAAAATCACAGTAACAAACATGACACCTGTAGGAGAGGAGACACTGTTTTGTCTGCCTTCTCCAGTAACTTCTCCTGGCACATTTTTACCACCTTCACATATGTATTAAAGTTTGTAAATAAAGCTAGTGATAGGTTTCACATAGTCATTACACTCCCATGAGTCCTAATCATAACACAGACCAGATTCATCATAAGTAAAACCCAAAGAATAAATACATTTTGTGTGTCTATTAAACTTCTGTTTTTAAATGATATCCCAGGGTGATATCCCTCACCCAGGGCAAAGGCAAAAGTAACAGAGAAATCTAAATAAAAAGTAGGGGCACTGGAAGGCATCCAGAGGTACACAAGAAGAGGACCTTGTAGGGGAGATCAACCAATTTTAGAGAGAAGAGGAACTTTTTGATTGCACCTCATACATTAATCAAAGATGCTTGTTGCTGGCATCAAATTCAGATTGAACGTTTTCCCCAGGAAGACATAAACACTCCTTAGTTTCAACATTTGATGTTTTGTATTTGTATATTTTTATTAAAATATTAAAATAGAATGCATTGAAATCATAGGGGTTTTTTTTCACATTTTGCACAACATCCCAACTTTTTTGGAAATCAGGTTCTAGAACTTTACAAGTCACTAGGGACATAGCAGAAATAATGCGTAATTTCTAGGTGAAGTATGTCTAAAAGAAAATGACTCAGTGCTATTTTTCGTATTTACCAGAAGAATACATTATTTACATCTTTGACAAAGGCAGTGGGCACTAGTCTTTGTTTACTAGTACAGTGGTCAGTATTAGAGCCTGACTGATATATCGGCTGATATTAACTATTGGCCAATATATCGGTTTTTGGCATGTATAGCGGCCGATAAATTAAAATTAAAAAATTAAAGAAGAGATGGGAGAAACACCCTTCAACCATGTTATGAGTGTTGAAGTCGCATAGTTTGTCTATGAGAGGGCGTCCTGCAACTTCCCTGTTGGCAACATGTGTTTAGAACGCCACAAACACAACAACTAGCTGATTCAGTCAGAGTCGGGCAGAGGATAAACGAGTAATCCATTACTTGTTGTGACAATGAAACAAGATTATTTTTTAAACTGCTTTGTCATATTATCTTAGTAAGGACTCATAAATAATCATCCATAACAAATGCTAGGGAAATCTGTTTATGTTTCGTGTGTCTGAAAGAAAAACAAATATCTACCAATATATCGGATTTTTAAATCACCAAACATCGGTATTGGTCTTAAAAATCCCATATTGGTAAGGCTCTAGTCAGTATACTGTCTTGACAGGATAAGTTGTACTTCAGTGGAGTGGTACCTTGTGTGATTGAATTTCCATCTGAACAGAAAAGCTAGGCATACTGTGTGTTGTGGTTCAACTCATCCTTTGTTGGTGTTAATATAGGAAAAAAAAAACATAACAGTAGTTAAACTGCTAATGTGACAATTTAGGCATGGATATGAAACTGAGCCACAAGCCCACATTTTCAGGTGGAAAAAAAAAAAATTTCCTGCAGCTGTGCAACAGTGTCTACACATTGTTTTATGAGTTTATGATTATGAATTTTTTTTATTATTATTATTTTAATTGAAAACTACTTTGATTGCCAAGATAATTATTTTTTTTGTTTAAGTTTGAAACACTTAATTGTTTAATCAAATATTTAGGTAAAATATATCTAAGATCATTTTAGAAAACATCTTACTATGTAATTAGACCTAAGCCTCCATGCCTTCAGATGTTTTACTGATATTTGAGAAATGGTAGATATCAAGGCAATAACAACTATGAATGCCAAGCTTCACTGCTGAATGCTTGACATGCAGTCACTATTTCTCATAAATGTCTGCTGGGTTTACAATTACTTTTATTGCTGCTACTTCTCCTATTACTTCAATAACCATGAAGGACAGAAAAAGTTTTGTTTTTGTGACTTTTATGTAAGTGTACCTGACTGGTCACATTGCTGTTCTTACTAACTGAACATGTTTTCAGCCATTTATATAAAGTTTTTTCAAGATGGAAACATTTTTAACAGCACCCTGTGTCATGCCAACATATGAGCAAACTAAGCACCCCATGCTGTGGCCTCGGCCTTCGCTGTAGAACCTGTCTTCCTGCCGGCTCACTTCCATGTTCTGACACCCTGCTGCAGCTGAGTGCAGGCCCGGCTGCTTCTTAATGGTGAAAAACGAGAGCTGTCATGTCGTAATCGTGTAATAACCGTGCGCGGTGTCACTTTCAGCAATTAATGGAGACGCTGTGACTGGGCTGCGTAAATCCTGGCTAAGTCGTCTGTGGTGGGGTACAGCAGTGGAGGAGAGTCAGAAAGGCATGCATTAGTGTGTGTAAGTTTATTTGTCCCTGCATCTGAGCCCAAGGGGGAAGGCAAAGATTTGGTGTGTGATTATCAAAAACAGAGGAACTGAAAGTGTGTGTCTGTTAATATGAGGTGATTTGGTAGATCTGTCTGTTTGCTTTCACATTTGTGTGGCTGTATGCAAATGTGGCAAGAAGAAAAGGAAAACAATTTTCAGCTGTAGTGATAATTTGTCAGACTTCTTTTGCTGATCTCAGTGCACTGGATGCCTTTACTGTGTACTGTGTTATCAGTCAACAAAACTATATAAGACATATAAGATATGACAGGATTTCTTTTTTTAGAATTGTGAACTTGCTCTGCTACTTCAGTTGAAATCCAAACCATCTAAATAATGTCATTACACAGAAACATACTGAGATTACAGGTCCTAAAATGTGTTGAATGTTTTGTGACAAAAGTTGTGTTTCAAAGTTGTGTTGAAGTGCATCACCAGCCATGGTGATTTAGAATATAAAGTATCCATACCAAAGGGCTCTAGGTGTGTCTGAGGAAGGGTGTGAAAAGAAGTCAGGGGCGGTCTGAGTCTGTCCAGAAGGCTGGTCTTTATAGAGGACAGATGAGGTGAGCAGGGCAAGCTGTCACTGAGACCAGAGTTATGACTACAGCAGTCTGCTCCTGCCAAACCCTCTGATTGTTTTAAATTTGTTTGGGTGTGGGCAGTCTCTGACTTTATGAGGTGTTGGGATACCATTGAGTTTGTATGTGTGTGTGTGCACAAGTGAGAAGATGTCTGTGTCTGGGTGAATCTATAGATACAGCTCACCTTTTGCAAAAAGATAGATTTTATAGATTTTATTATTTATCAAAATTTATCCACACACATTTAGATGAATATGTGGTGAGTTTGCAAAGTCAACAAAATTCAAATATTTTTCTAGAACAGTCTTTTTCTACTTCTGTCTATGTAGCACACTAGCACACACACAGACATGTGTGGTATCTTTCTATAGCCTGCATTATACCCTTCTTGACTTATCACAATTTCTCTTTCTTCTTTTGGCTCATCTATTTACTTACAAAATAGATTTTGTCGGAGTTATTGATGTATAATGCATTGACACCAGTGAGCTTATTTTCACTTTAATAATACTGAAAACTTTTTTTTAATATTAAGTGATTTTGCAGAGATCTTTGTGACAGAATGAAAGCAGTATGGAGATGATCAAACAGCCGCTTGTTTCAGGTCACGTCTCTTCTGTCTATCTGTCAAAGTCACTCCAGAGAGGGTTAGGGAATGAGAGAGCACAATGACTAGAGGGAATTTCTCCAAAACAACGCCAAATCACTCAGTTTTCCAACTCCTCCCCATGTACCATGGAGATGTGTCAGAATCCAACGTCTGTCACAGTATCCCTAGGCGGCCTCTAGATCCAACAACGATCTGGCGCCTCTTGTCTTGTCACCTGTTATCTTTACCATGTCTTGGAGTTCTGCGTTGGATCACTCACAGCTTTGTTAAAGAAATGTAGAGTGTGAATTTTTCAACATGGAACGTGCTGTGGCATCTATTCAGCTCTATTAAAGCTGATGACCCATAATAGCTGGAAACAAGTTTAAGTAGGAATAAATCACTCAGAAATCATTCTTTTTTTATATAATCTAGCAAAACTGATGGTTTAGAGCATGTGTATTTAGTTAACAACTGGACATACACCAACTGCTATAAAGAATGACAGATGACACCCACACAAAGCAACATTGTCTCCAAGAAATTATGTTCATGTGCAACTAATTTACAACACCACTTAGTTACACATTCACTGCCAATGCAGTAAGTAGTGTGATATTCAGAAGGAAATGGAAAAGTATGGAGAACAGGTAAGTACATGAGTACATTTATCCAGACAAATGGAAAACTACGCTGTGTGTTAGACATGCAGCATGCCTCACTCTGATCACGTAATACACCAAACACACCCTCCCAATTTGGTGGCCTATTTTAGGCTGCAGAATTGACCATCTCTCCCTCTGTCAGTATTGGTGTTGCACTGTGCTGCTGCCTGCCTTTTCAGTACACCCATCACCTTTGCATCCACATGTAGGCTCTGGGGGGATATTTACTCATCACTTCCCAATTTCTAAATGTGGGAAGTGATGAGCTCAGAGCCTAGATTCCAAACTATAACAATATTCTGCTGCTAAGCAGTTTAAATGTGAATTGTCTGACTGAACTATGCTGGTATCCCCATCTCAAACTTTAGGTCATTGTTTAGTCAAGGTTTGTTGCTACATGCTGATATAGTAAAAAGTGATATAAAAAAATTGCAGGGGTGCTGTGAACAGTCATCCAAAAAAAAAATCTTTAATCCATGTGGTTTATATTTTATATAAAATAAATGGAGAACACACAGACAGACAGACAGACACACACACACACACAAATAATATGTTCTTTTTCTTTTTTTAACCACTGCATCTTTAATTTCATTCAGTGTTTATTGTTAAGTCCCAGTTTAACAAAAATAAAAAGTTACATTTACAAAGTAGTTATCGAAAGCTTTCGCCCAAGTTGTTGCCTTGTCGCATTGTTGAAGTAAAAAGCACGGGTGTTGTCAAAGTTTCCTGCAGGGAAGGAGACATCTTTGCATAAGGCGTTTGTCCATGACTCCCTCATGGAGCTTCCTCTTTTGGCATCCTGTCTGACAGGCAGATTACATTTGCTGCACAAAATCGTTGTAGGTACAAGCATACAGTATGTACTTTGGATTAATAGGGAGTGATATATATGTGTAAAGAGTAGTGTACTCCCTAAACCCTGAAAAGTCCTGTGGTGAGCTCATGGTGCTCAAGGTAAGGATTAGCAGAAAGCTTGTGGCAACATAACATCTCCTACAGGTGTGTTGTAGCTGGGTTTTGTAGGTTTGTGACATTTAAGTATTATTAATTACTCATTTAGAGAGTATTATTTCAGTAATCATGAAATAATACACTATTCAAGTAATTATATGTTTAAAACATGTTTTAAGTTTTTGTCTACATGTCCATGTTTTGCATGCATCTGTGGTGCTCTAGCAGACTGTCAGCATTTGTTTTCAGAGTTTTACACAATGTCACATTCCTAAAGCTGTCATATTGTGTCCACTGAGGTACACAGTAAAAACCCACAGGCATACCAGCGAGCTTAGACAAACCACAAATATCCACTGTGAGATATGACACAGCCCTAAAGTCGGGAAATAAAATGTCTACAGAGTGATATGATTGTTTCTTTGTTTGCTTCGTTGTCTCTTTTTTTTCCCCCATTCTTTCTTGCTTACTTGTTTTCTTTTTCCCACCTCCTGCTTCAGTGTTCGTGCAGATTTCCCTGCTGTCGGCTCTCGTCACATTCCCCAATCTGTTAGCCTTCTGATACTGGGGCCAGACTTGAAAGGAAGTCTTAAGGACGAGAGCTTATACACTGTGCCAGATTTTGTTAAATAACTACGAGATGTTGGTGCCAATTCATCAGTAATTGTCCCTTCTGGCACAGTCTGTTGAAAGTCCTGAAGAAGCCTAAGCTCAAGATCACTGCAAGTGTTAATCTTCTTATACTTAAGGTATCAGGTTTTCTTTTGATGTCGCTAAACATGTTGACTCCTATCTCAGCGCAGAAGGCAATCCAGACATAGCTATGAGCAAGATGGGGGTTTGTCTGCTGCCTTCTTCCAAGAATCTCATGGTTTGTGTGTTCCTCTCTGAGTATTCATTATGGTGCTAAAATAAAGCGGCAACAAAATGAGAAGAAAAAAATGAAATGTGAAGAAAGGGATTGATTCTTTGCTAATTGTGCTTTCCATACAACAATTTGGCTTGCTCTTGTTCAGTATAAAATAGGCTTATTTATTTTTAATGAAGCAAAAACCTATTTCTCAGACTTATCACTATAATAGCCCAAGGTTATTTCTGAGACCTGCTTTGTCAGTGTTCTCCTTTCAAGATCGATCAAAAAGACACTTGTCTCAAATTATAAATGATTTAGTGTCTAATTAATTTCCCTGATCCCCAGGTGTACTGTATATATATCTTTAGCTTGGTATGATGCAGTTGGCAATAGTAAGTATGCATACACATAGCTGTGGTGATGACCACACAGATTCATGTGCTGGGGAATCTGCCCCAGGGAGTCAGGTGGACAAGTCTAGGAAAGGTGCACCCTCTTGGGACCCATAGTCTTTGGCACTCAGGGCCCCCCTTAGGTGCTCAGATGAGCCTCAGTGATCAATCACTGATGCTTTTTGTCAGATGAAATTCTCCCATCAGTCAGTCAGGCAGGGCCTCAGGTGGTAGGTGATAGTGCAGAGGCTGTGGGATCAGGGCGAGCTCCCACAAGTACAACTACACTGATCCCACACACAGGTGGAGATTTGTCATGGGCTGGTAGGAGATCATCTGTGATTGAATATGGTGTTTGAATATGACACACACATACACACACACATTCAGAGAGTAGATCCATGTGAACTTGTGTGTATGTTTGTGTGCATTTCAAAATCTATGACTGCATTCACACGAGCTGCGTCTACATTTACCTTTTTTGTGTTTCTTTGTATGTCAGTACACGAATGTGTATGAACTGTATATAATGCAAGTGACTTTTTCATTAAAACTCACACCCAGACACAAACTGCTGTCTTTCTTCCTCATGCTGCAATCAAAAGCAAATGTATGTCTGCCTTGAGGGACTCTTTAAACATGCGTCCTGGAAGATTTATGGCAGAGTTTAGAACTTAATTGTGTGGGTTTGTTATTGGAAAAAGACAGGTGGGGACTGAGCTGAGACATGTTTTATCAATTTGGCTGTGTCTTTCAATGTATCTTAAGGTATTGGCGTAATACAACCTGTGTTTTACTGTAATTCCACTTTTGATTTAGAGGTGTCTGTTTCTGGCAGAGTCTGTGGTGAATGCTCCATCTGTAACGACTAGCTGTGGAGAAAGTGGCTGGAGGTGATTGGGTGTTACTGTGTGTGAATCCCGTGTCAGAGACGACTCACCAAGCACGGTCAACAAGTTCATCAAGTAAAGAAGAAAGGTGGAAGGTGAGACCATGGTGAGCTTTCACATACGCTGGAGCCATGTAAGAAAATATAAAATCTAATATATAATCTATCTACGTTGTTAAAATACTGAAAGATCGTTCACTTTTGGGTTTGTCATTTGGTACAATATCAATTTATAGTTTCTAAAACTTTCTTCTCAAACTTTCAGCATTTAGTCCAAATACACGTATGAAGGTCCTGCTACCCAAAGCCAGTCTAGGCCAAACTGAGCTGGACAAAACCCATTACAGAGCTCAAATGACGCTTGGTGGGTAGACTGGCATCAGTCAAACCCACAGGCTGCCCTGGGGTCACAGCAAAGCTGGCACTTAAAGTTTTAACACACAGACTGCACACACATTATCCAGCTAATGATGGAATTACAGCACTGACTCACCATGTAGCTACATGTAAGCGATGGGAGGACAGTAATAGATTATCGTCTGAGAAAAGAGGCACTTTCCCAGGAAAAGCAGCTGTCATGGAGAAAGAGAGAGAGAGAGAGAAAGAAAGGTGGAGATGGACATAAACTCCCAAGAATGGAGGTTTAGATGATTGTAATTATGACTCTCTATAAAACACTCAATACTGTCATTAACATTGAGTCATATGTCCATGCAAGAGAAAGGGGTGTTTAAAGGGATGTGTCATCAGTGTCTGAGGTTGAGATGGGTAGGAAAGGTTTACACTGAAAAGGAATAAGATATACGGACTGTCCTTTAAAATTGGCAAAGTCAATAAACAAGTATAACGCATCCAAGAGGATGTAATGGATTACAGTAACTGTATTTGTGTGTGTGTAGGTTTTAGATGTGTGCATCTGTTACTGAATGCTTATGCACTCATGGATATTTTAAAATATTTCTAGGTTTTTAATATTTATTTGAATGTGTACACATGCAGTGGGTGTATGAGTGTGTGGAGATCCTGAGGTGTCTGCCTTAATATAAAGAAACTATAAGTGCGAGTTCAGTGACTATAGGCTGTTGCGGTGACTCTGTATAAACGTTGTGGTCGCCCTGTTTTCGTACTTTGGTTTCTGAGTAAATGTTTGAAAAGTTCATATTTTTAATGGCAAATCTGACGAAACCATAAATTCACAGCGTGCTGTATTTTTATCCTTTTCACATAATGGAAGTTCCAGAGGACAAAACAGTCCCAGTGAGGGTGGGGTGAGTTGTGAGAAAGTGGTGTAGGGGTTGGAGGGCGGGGGTAGATTGTGGTTTTGAGGACATAAGAGAAGGGTGCAACTGCACTGGACATGTAGCCATTTGGGAAAAGCAACTCAGAAAAGTGTTCCTCAGCCTTTGCTCCCTGCTCAAAAAAATGAGCCTTTGAGCAAACAGTGTGCGGGATGTCTGTCGGCTTTTCCAAGTGAAATCTAATCGAGCTGAGTCTGAATATTCTCAAGCAAAATGGCTCCAAGTTCAATTACACATTACAAGCCGCATGACAGTTTCCATTGTGCAATACTCACTCTAACAAGACTAAGCTAAATCGTCCAGGCATCCCTGTTCACACTGGAGTCAGTGTGCCGAGACAGGAGGGAAGGGCCCTCGACAAGAGGCCCTCTTAACTACTCTATAATGGTAACACATACCTGTAGAGAAGCAGACACCTGAGACCCAAAGCCAAGCAGCTAGAGGCAACTAACTAACACTGTTTCCATCTGGTTGCACCTTCTTGTACTTGTCAAACTGTTATGGTTGTAATGCTTTTGTGTTGATTGTGGGAGTCTGAGTCATGAGGAGATTATCCGGTGGCCCTATAGCCTTAGGCTTCATTCTTGTAATGAATACAAAAAAAAAAAACCCTTTCCTTTATACTCTTCATAGAAGATTGCCTGTACTATAGGCAAATGATGCATTACTCCTCTTGATAATTATATTTCAATCATCAGTGACACTTTGCAGTTAATAGTCATTTTGATGGCTTTACTTAGACTATTCCAGGGTGTAATTCACAGCTCATCTATGCAACTTCCTTTTCCTTTGGTTAGCGGAGAGAGGAGAAGAGAAGCCCCTCTTCATAGTTAGACTGCTGTGGTGGTGGGAATGCTGGAACCAACCCTGCTAAAACTCGAAAACATTCCCCCTTCAAACCACCATGACTGAGTAGATTAGGCCCTCATCCGCTGGAAAACAGTCTTATTTCCTGAAGATATTCGGGGCGTTTAATTTAGAAACAATGCTGGCTGGTGCACTGAGCCCTTTTATTGCATGCTTTTTTTTATTACCATTCTAGAAGTTATTCAAAAAAGGTAAATTAGTGGCTCAGTAAAACGTGTTCAGATGCACACCAAATACATTGGTGTCAGGCTTAATTATTTCCCCAGATGAGTCTTTTCTTGTTTCTACACCCATTAAAGTCAAGGGAACAGAATCAGAGAAACACGCATTCCTGCGTACCCAGTATAGTCTTTGTAGAAGCCATGTCATTGATGACACCCAGCTATATACATATTTCATTGGGACATGCATATTTTACAGTGTAATCCTTGGCATACCACTGCTTTGTTCACAGTATGTAGAGAGGCCTGAAGAGTAGGAGGTTTTCTTTTTGTGGGTTGTGTTATATCAGTGAGGGAAAAACAAGAAAACTCTAAATGTGTTCTGACAGTCAGAATCATTTCAGTGGTACTTTGAAGCCTTTGATAATCGCACAGGAGCCTGCCAGTGGGACAAAAAGGGACATTGTGTGAACATCCTTAGATTGTTGTCCTACTGGTCCTTGTTTATCAGAAGCTTAACGTTAATAAATACTGACTAATTATCAAGGCAGAAAGGATCTTCAATTTTCTGTTGTAATCTATATTTTGCATTTAATTCCATAGCCTTCAGAAAGTTTGACACCATTGACATTACTTCAAAAAAAATCCTGTAACTTAATTTAAAGGAGCTACATTTGTGAGTGTGGGGTGAAATTTAACGGCATCCCAAAGAGCACTTACTCACAATCCAACACAAAGTTAGAGGCCTCCGCAGACTATACAGGAGCTGAGCGAAGCCAAATGTGCTTGTGCAGCAAACATGATTGCATGTGGTAATTTCCTGTGCTTTCTCTGCATGGCGTTGTGGTTGAAGGAGTGATTATACTGTTCCAGAGAAATGCTAATGTATGTGTTCACAAGAGACATAACATCCAGACACAATTAAAAGCACAAACAAGTGTCAGCCAGTGTTTGTGTTAATAACCAGGTTTGGTGGAGAGGGAGTTAGAGGCAGAAAGACAGAGGGGAGAGAAAGGGAGTGTGGTCACAAACACGTGTAGCTTGGATTCAATGGAGGAAAGAATGGCAGCACTTATAAGTGGAATCCAACTGGAAACAAGGAGTGGAGTTGTGTGGCCGCTGGGCTGACTATTGACTGTTAGGCCATACACCCTCCCCCGCACCCCCAACTTAAGTGGTTCCTCCCAAGAATCCCCCACCAACAGTACCAGGCGTCAAGTCACTGCAAAGTTCACCGGAGTAACTTCAACCGTATCGCTCACAACTAATAGCTCTGTGTACTGTGGCTACTCATGCTACCAGCACTTGATCATTGTGCTGTGTTAGGTGCCTCTGGTCCTTCTCGCTTTAGATTCCGCCTCATTCACCCATACAGAGTATGGAGACAGAATTCAATAAAAGTTTTCCCTAACTGCTGGTCAAAAAAATGCCTGCGGTCAGCATCAGCTTGGGAGGAAACATGAGATTCTGGACAAGCTCATACGCAAATAACTCTAACTGGATAACATATACGACTGACAGGGAGATTAGAGAGACAGAAATGATTTTTGTATCGTAATCACAACTTAGAAATAATGTGTTTGATGCCGGCATACCCACAGCAGCAAGTGTTAATTTTAAATCACAAGCATGTGTATTGTTGTAAAGTACACATGTAGATATGTACACAGACACGAGGAGCTGCACACAGGAGATTTGAGCATATATCTTCATCAAAAGCTGACTGACCAGTACTAAGATTTACTAATACTAATGAGGCTGGGAGTTCTTCCTCACTGATGTTTTCTTTATTGATCACAGGCAAGTACATCTTAATTGGTTTAGTTCCCTCAGAACCTATGACTGATTAGCACTTAGTACTTACACTTGTCTAAACATGCACTGACGTACATTTTGAAATGTGAAAAGATATATCTTAGCCTGATAAGAGAGTTGATAGACAGACCTGAAATATGTGCAAGCAATCCAGCTCTTTACCAGTGGTGTTTTTGATTTTTATAGTCATGTATTATCTTACAGTGACATTTTTTTTAGATTTGGGAATGATCATGCCAGATGTTAGTTTCTGATCGCCTACGGTAAAAACATGACACAACATGAATCGAAAACAGATCCCTCTCTCTTAAAACACTATTGCTCATTCATTCAGGGGAAGATCACATATCGTGTTTGTCTGTTGCCAAAACACAAAGTGTCTCAAACTATTCCAGGATTACAGCCTGAGATAGCGCTGCTTATCCATCTGTCACCATACAAAGAGTTATCTTTTCTTGTTTAAGTCACTCAGGCTCAACGTCTAATCTGAAGCGTGTGTTTGTATATGTGTGTTTGTGTCACTCTTATACGTGGCAAAGCACTCCAAACAAGCACTTATTAAGAAAGAATGTATAGACCAGAAAGTCAGTGTGCTCTTTGATAGTCTCAAGAACAAGGAAGGATCTTTTCCTCACAAGGTCAGACACTTAACTATCACGCTGTGTTACTGATGGCTGGTGACTTACAAATCATAAGTATTGATCATGGCAGAGATCATTCTGAATGTAGGGCAGACAGTAAAATCACATCCACTTAGTCTTAATAGCCCACATTAAAGCAATTATGTGCACAAACTAGTGCTGTGTAACTGTACGCATATTATGCCGGTCAATATAACTTTTTTCTTTCTTTTTTTTTTAGCTTTCCATTTTTATTCATGCACTTCGGTAATGAATCAAGGTTTTACTTAATATTGACCGTTTCAGGTGGGACAGTTGTAATTGGTTGAACAACCTATTATCAACCCCACATCCTGTAGCCTTGTCGGCAAAACTGCTCTAGTCAATGACATACTGTGCGTAAGGTTTTTATATGTGAGTGTCAATACTCATGTATTTACTAATGACTGTTCAGGCACTGACTGGTGACCTGCTAATGAAGTTGGTGCATTTGTGTGTCAAGTCAACAGGTCAAGGACTGTAGAGTCATCCTCTGTTAGTGTGCAGACACATAGGAAACCATTTTTTTGTACATTTCAGGTAAACACTGGAGCATCTTGAATTCAAATGCCTTGCTCAAAGGCTTATTGGTTTTGCTTAATGAGATTTTTTTTATACATTTTTATAAAATGTACTGTATTAAAATTAGCTTTTATCTGGATTTTGGGTGATTACACTGTGTTCACAAGCAAATTTTAATTTACTCCAAATTTTTATTTGTTTAGAGTATGCAATATACACATACTGAAATTTAGTAAATTTCTACGGGGGATTTCCTTTTTATGAACTGATATTGAGAGTTTAATGCATATGGTCAAATCAGGTTTGTGCTTTACCATACCTTTAAACAATCCCCTAAAATACACCATTAAATATTTGCAAACACTATATGAACAGTTCTGTTTCACAAGCATCCATCCATTCAGAGACCAGAACTCATGTGTTTAAGGAAGCTGAGGCATCCTTCATTAAAATTCCAGGATTCCCACAGTCAACAAACAGTATAATTATGACTTATCACTGATATATGTAAGTGAACCTGCTGACCAGTGGTTCAATGTGTTTCCAAAAAGAAAAACTTTTTCTTAACTTGATGCAAAGATGAGATCGCTAAATTACATCCTAAAAATACTACCAAGCTGCATAATAGCAGGTTTGAAGTGTTCCCATTCAGCATAAAGTATACAGCACAATAAGTTGTATGATATGCATACTTGTCAAAGAACTGAAATGGTTTGTGAAGCAAAACAACCACTTAGAAACTTCATTTTTAACGCCATTTTTCACTCTGTTGATTCCATCTTTTGTTTAATAACCTCTCTCCCCGTCGTTTTTATCTGCTTTAAGATGAAACATGCTCATGAAAAATTTATCGCTGTGATCTGCATATGCCGATTCCCCTGATTGGGTTGCTGTCTCTTGTTTTGAGGAAAAGGAATGAAAGCAATATCAGGCAGCACTGAGTGAATCTCAATTTCTATTTTGACAAATGCATTTCATCTCCACCATGCCAGCTGAAGAGGTTATCACAGCCAGAATAGCCTATGCTTGAACCCCTCCATCCACTCCATCAAAAAGAAAGAGGGAGAAAAACGCAAGGGAGGGCCATGAATATTTAAAGAACTTTAACTGGTAACATTTAATGTGAAACACATGATAGGCAAAGCACCACTATATTTGCACAGGCTTCTCACTATACTTACAAGGACTTTATATTCTTCTAATTTTAACTTCAAATTCTGGGGTTATGATATATGGGCAAATTATATGCATGTTATTTCAGGGGGAAACTGTGGCATGTGCTATTTTGCACCGCATGCTTAGAAGAGCCAGTATCAGTGGAAGAGCATGCACACTAGAAAGAGACAGAAAGTGAGCTTTCTCAGAAAACTTATGTCATCAAGCTCTTTCATTATCTAACGCTGGCACCCAAGAGATCAACACTGCCTAGAAGATATGGGGTTATAATTGGTTTTATTGGTTTATTGTCTGAGTGAGGAAGCTCTTTGATGTATTTAAGGGACCAACCTAATGAATTAGTGAATGCAGAACCCAGTCTATCCGGGGAACTGATCTCAAAGGGGGTGATGGTGGGGGTGGGGTTGTATTTCTCTGTGCGTAGTAGTGGTGTTGCAACAATGTGTTCTATAGTTGCCAGCAATAGTGAGCAAGCACGGACTCAATCAAGCACAGGTGACCAAAGAACAGGGAATAGGAAGGCATGGGGTGTAATCAAGTGTAAACATCCTATACAATGTTGAGTGGAGAGATGTATGACCCCAGATTTATAAGAGCAGGCTGGGTGAAGGGGCTGGGCTTATTTAGCAAATATGTAGAAGTGCTTTTGACCCCAGAGTGACCGCTTCACAAGCACAGTACCACTGCCATACACACTCACACACCCTCCCTGCCCCACCAGTCGTTAATCATCATTTGTGATGAGAGCAGGCCTTGTTTCAACACAATAATGGTATATGCAAACATCTCTTTCATTTTTGTAACACAGTAGGTGCTGCCTTTTTTGTACTTGGTGACTTCTGTTGACTCATTGCTAGTACTTCATAGCTGCTTCTATTCCTTTTTCCTTTTGTACTTTTTGAGGCTAGTGCATTGGGGTCTGTGTGGGGTTGCTGTGGTGGTGGTGGTGGAGGGCAGAAGAAGTCGCAAGGATCTGGTTTCCCCCTGCTTTTCCCACAAAAGTGATCAGAGGCTGAAAGCTGAGAGCTCATGTCCCTTGCAGCAGGTTTACTCGCATTTCCAGTTTAACCTTTTATTAACTGTCCATTGTGCTCCCCACTCCTGCCCACAGACCATCCGCTACATTCTCATGCCCATCAGGTCAGTCAGGTTAACAGCCAAAAAGAGGTAGCAGGTAGGAGGGCAAAACTATCTTCTCTCTGTCACTCTGGAGACTGCGCAACACAGTGGCAGAGAGAGAGAGAGAGTATATACTACAACTGTTTGATGAGCAGCAGGGCAATAAATTCATTAATCATCATTATATGCCTCATCAAACTCTTTGCTAGTCTCTCCATGGGAGTTACACAAATTAGCCAGTAAAATAGCAGTAATTTTAGAGGAGCTAGGTAAGTGCTTTTTGATTGCTTTCTTGAACAATGCTTCCCCTGACAAGCTAATAAATCAGATCTTTCTATACTTAAAGTGCTGCTACTGTGAACCCAATCCGAGCTCCCTAAACAAAAAAGGAAGGCTGTGTGGGACAAGAGGTTTTACTACAGCCAAAGCTCTTTCACAGATTTGTTTTGGATTCCTCTTCTTTATTCTGCAACAAAGAGGCCCGGGTACAAAGCTTTTGATATCTGAATGAACTGCTGTTATGTCTCCAGATGCAATCGAGGATTTTCTCATATTGACTCAAAATAACCTAATGTTTGACTTGAGATGAAAAAGACCTGAGCCAACAATGACCATATGGTGAAAATTCAATTAGCTCTTTTTTCCCCTTTCTTTTTTGCTGGTCTGGTTTTATACATATTAGGTTGAGTGAGATGCATAGGCAGATGCATAGCTGCCAACTGCAAGCGTTTGTCTGTACAGAGAATCCTAGCTGGCAGGTGATGCATACCTACTACAGTGAGCATATCCTTTTATCCAGATGGTCATTCCATGCAAGACCAACAAATCATTCATCAGACTGGAAATGGCTCCTTTATTGAAAATGAGGTCAATAGATGATTTGAGCCTGGTTTGTGGCTGGCCGTGTTAGCCTGCTCCAGGTATTAGCAGCTCTCAGTTAGTGTGTTAGATGGGACGTCTCAAGTGGGAAGGGATGCAGTTGGAGCAGTTTGCAGAGAGGGGGGTAGTTAGGGGTGGTCTTTATCTGTTTAAAGCCCCTCTCTGATGAGATTACCTATTGGAGTTGGCTGTAAACCATGCTGTTAATCAGGGTGCAGCAGCCAGCACACTCCCACTGGCATGCAGCCACTGCTTGATTTTTTTTTTTTTTTTTTTTTTTTTTT
>VUQI01010584.1:39424-50161 GCA_015106735.1 Paratilapia polleni
ATGCTAAATAATGGGATTGTGTGTGAGTGAAATGTCTGTGTGTGTCTGTGTGTGTGTGTGTGCGCGCGCGTGTCTAGCAGTGGGGGTGGGTCACTTAAAACATCTCACAGCTGAAAATTACACGTGTAATCTCTCCCAGAGGACTTCTATGGAGAAATAGAAAAACAGTCCGTGAAGTGCGCAAAAATAGTGGTAAATCACTCTCTGCCACCTTATCTGGGCCGCCTTGCCATGTGTTCAAAAGCGTTTTATAACTTCACTTAACATGATGGTTGGGAGTGTAAGAGGCTTGAGACTGACTTCACATTGACCCGAATTTTGAGGCTTTCAAAGGTGAGCAAATATGTACGCACAAAAATGAAATAGTTTCACAAGCAGGTAGTCCCAAACACGGCGCATGTGAACCTCGTCGACTTCGGACTCAAGTCTGTGCAGATTCTCCAAGAGTCTAAAGCTGAACTATTGTGTCCTTAATTAGCCTTCTGGTAGAGGAAAAAAAAAAAGATGATTAAAGAGCCGTGAGCTTTTTCTGAACCTCCCCAAGGAAGTGTCGCTCACATCTTTACACCTAAGGAAAAAAAGAACTGAATGTCCGTAATGTTGTGGCATGTTATGTAACCATTACAAAACAATAATGATAAAAATAAAATAAAAATTTTTAAGGGTATTGTGGCAGCAAAATCAGGTGGCCCCTACGACATAGCGTAAGCTATGTTTGAAGAGGAGAGGTGAGAATCCAGTGAAACAAGAATCTCAACAGCGGTCTGCTTTTCAGTCACAAATATGAACGAGTTTTCTTTTTGAAAAAAACAACAACAAATAAATAAATAAAAATAAATAAAAGCCACCCCCCTTTTATGTCAGCACTCTTTTATACCGCATTTGGCAACACTTGTGTTGCTAATCATACCCACTGTCAGTAATCTGTGCAGGTCAAGTACAGCGGGTGTCTGTTTACACATTTGAGCTGAATTTGACCCCAACTTGTATGTGTTGTATCAGTAGGCTGTTTATAAGATGTACCGTTTGCTCAGTTGAGTAATCCTTCAGCGATATTGGGAATGTGTGTATCAACAGGTATTGGTTTCACCTTGTAGTCTGACATACAGTAGCATGTGATAGGCCTTCACAGAACAGTCCAGTGGTAAGTGTGTAATCTGTTTGGGCCTCAGTGTCTTTGCCCCTGCAGCAAATCTCTTGCCAAACTGAGTAGCAGTTTCCAGCAGGTCCGTTCCAAATAGTGTCAAATTAAAGATGGGTAAACTGACCTAGAGCAGAATATCTGAGAAATAGCATTTGATATGCACAATGAAATCACACGTTTTTAAAAAAAAAAAAAATGCTTGAGGTTAGCCTAAGCTGTGAAATTTTCCCTTAAGTTCTTTCAGCGTGGGGAAAACTGTTTTTTGGGTCGATTATTCTGACACCATTAATATTGTCATGTTGTTGTTGTTGTTGTTGTTGTTTTTTTTATTCCCCTAAATACTCCACACAAACTGAATGTAAACTGTTGAATTACGTGGATATGCCACTGATGAACCTGCGCTCTTGGCTTCACAGATAAATACAGTAATAAAAAGGATTATATGAGGCCACAGATGCCAGACTTAACTTTCACTTCATTACATCCTGCCGTTCCCAAAAGAGTCGAAAACAAACAAGAAACCACGGTTACTCTTGTTATTCATTAGTCCTATAATAGCGCTATTTTCAGTCACCACTGAAAGTCTCCCTTATGACACTGAAACACTGAAGCACACACACAAATCTACTTTAAATATGCATAAATAAAGCATAATCAGCGGCAGAGTAGCCCACTCATCGGTTACTTTTTTTAAAAAATTTATTATATATTTCATTTATTTATTTATTTATTTATTTATTTTATTTGTTTACGTTTTGTAACAAATCTGTCAGTTTCGGCCTTTTTTAAAAATCATATGCTTACTGTGAGTAATGGAAAATTTTACTTACACAGCAATTCAATTTTAGACGCTTGGGTAGAATAATGATTCACTTCTTCGGGTCTAAACAGGAATATTCAGTAGTTAGTTCAGTACATTTTAATTAGGCGTCAGTTGCTACCCTTAAAATAGATGTAAAGCCGCCGGCCTTTATTTTCAGTTTTGGGAGGAAAAAAAAAACTTTAATTGATAAGATGATGGTATAAGAAGAGAGAAGCATTTTTTTTCCCCAAAGCTGCTTCTAAACGCTCAACAATAACAAAGTCGGAGTGACTGCAAAGACCTTATCCAGCTCTTTCTCCTGTGTTTCTTCTCCTGTCGGATTATTTTCCCCATTTTCACACGTGGGAATGGTTTCACCCCTGCTTAGTATTCTCACATTGTAGCAATTCCAACAATGAACCGACACGCCATTCAAGTAGAGGGGAAGCCAGGCAAAGTTGCAGAGCCTATCCCTTTAGGCTGCCATGCCTCTGATGAAGGGTTGCAAATTTTGCGCTCCTCCTTGAGCAGTCCCTGCTTATTTGACTGGATTTTATCGAATATATATATAATATATATATATATATATATATATATTCGATGGTCTTCAAGGACTTCATCATGATCATCTTCTTAACCCTTCTCCTATTTATATAAAGAAATTATTCTAAAAATATAAACCGCACACACAAAAACGCACACAGAAAGGTGAAAAACCTAGCTGACATGTCTTTGCAGTATTTACCTAGCCGCACAGGTATGATTTATGCCGCAGAAGTACTGTTTATATTGTCCCTGTGAAACATTTTCCTTTATAAATTCTGAGAAAACAGCGCGATTTCTAATAAAACTCTAGTTAGTCTCTTAGGGGACATTGCATGGGACAGTTCAATCCTCCGGGGGTCAGCAAAGAGAGAGGAGCAAAAACAACAACAAACAAACAAACAAACAAACAAAAAAAAAACCCATAAAACAACTAATTATGCTTTTTAACCGGCTGATGTGTCGCAATCACTGCTCCAGCACACTGTCAGATTAAGCACTGGTGGGTCCGAATAGAGGACATTAAGGCTAAGGGAATTATATAAACCTCAGGGGAGATTTCAAAGTGAAGAAGAGGAAAATAAACTATAGAGATTAATGGCCGCCATAAACAAGAGCATTCTGTCCCACCCTAGTAGAGGTCAACAGTATCGCCAATAATAATGGTAATAATGGTGTATGTATGTATGTATGTATGTATATATATATATATATATATAAAATCAAAAAGAGAACAGAGGCCTTTGGTTTGGTGTCCTGCAATACCAAAGTAGAATAATAATAATAATAATAATAATAATTATTATTATTATTATTATATGTTGATCTTCTTATTCATTTAATTTTTTTCTGTCAATCTATACTGTCCCACCTTCGATTAAAAAAGAAAAAGAAGAAAGAAAGAAAAAGGTTGAAAAAAATCTTGCCTTCAGTTTCTAAAAGTAATTTTTTCTTCATTTTCTTTTCTGTATGTCGTTTAGGTATGTGTTGTTATTATTATTATTATTATTATTATTATTATTATTATTATTATTTTGTATAGCTACTTGTCAGATTTGCTATAATCCTTATAATAGCTGTGACCATTGTAAGTGGCCCATTGGCTTCACCTCTTTTTCTTTTTCTTTTTTTTTCTTCACCAGGCCATTTGATCGGGGATGGGTCTCTGTGACGGATTAACTGAGTCCCCCCTGAAATTAGGAGCAAGTCTGACACCTACCTGCAGAAGTTGGAAGAGTTAGAGTGCCTTGCTACAGGCTACACACTATCATATCTTTCTGTATCTGCTGTGTGCATGACAGCATTCTCGCTTTATTTCAAACTAATGTTTCACATCTAACGCGCTATTAAAGAGGCTCTCCATTAATGATATATAATAGGGCAGTATGTTCTAAATGCATCGTCGCGTCCCTTTTAACAGCTTTGCCACGCCTTTGGAAAATAGCAATGAGGTCTAAATTTGGCATAAAATCGAGCTCATTACCGGAGTTCACCACCTGATTGCTCTGCATAAAACACGATACGTAATTGGGTTAAATGAGTGCTCCTTGGTGTTGTTATTATATCAATATCAACATTTAGAAACCCACTCAAGTAAAGGAAAAAAAAAAATGAGGCCTCGTGTGCATTTTAAAGAAAGAGAAAAAATTGGCATAAGCCTTAAATTAAAGTGTTTTGTTAGCAACATTATTTTTTCATTCGTTGAACCCCTGTGAAAATTTGCACTAACAAACACAAAATTGCTCTTTATTATTTCAGATATTCCAACATTTTTTTTTTTTTTTTGCTAAATGCAGGCCCCTTTCTTTCTAGTTTGTCAGAGATCTCATTGCCATGATATTTTTAAATAATTACCGTTGAAACATCTGTCACGGTGATAAATTGAATTATAATTTCGCATAGATTTACTGACACTGAAGCATTTCAGACACATATCAGGCAATACCAACTGCTCCCCCAAATAATCGCTGCACAAATATATATATTTTTTTATCCATAATTTACTTCAAAGATAGTGTGTTGTCCATTTTAAATACAAAAATGCTACATTAAATATACATGTTAGTCTTTAATACAAATAGACTCAGGCGGCTGCAGCGATTAAGACCATTCTTGTTACATTTTAGGATTAACCATTCAGAAACTTAAAAAAAAAATGAGGATAAGCATTTACTCAGAAAATAACTGTTTTCAGAATTTGCTTCATCATTGCTCTTTTTTTTCTTTTTTAAATGCAACCAAAATAAATAAATGTCCGTGGTGAGTGGAAAATATTCAGGTATTAAATGTTCGACATACCTTTCTTTAGTTCATAAGGGGACTCTTTACAAAGATCTACCTGCGTTTGGCCTCTGACTTTCTGGCTCTCCCTTACCAAAGCCTCAGCTCTATTTAACACAGTCTGGTTTAATCCATTGAAATGTGCCGTGGAGCCCGTGGTTACCGAGCCGTGGTTACTGTGAAGGTGTCCAAAACTGCCACCATAGTTCGTGTAGCCGGGGTAGAAAGGGGAGGTGTAGTACAGAGGCCTGGATAGGACTGTGCTGTTTGGGAGCGGGCACTGAGGGGAGGACCGTGAAGGAGAAGCGCTGGTGCCCATTACAGTGCTCTGACCCAAACCAGGGCAAGACTGTGACACCTCGCCGCTGCCCTTACACCTGTCTGAGGACGTAGCGATTTCCGCAAGCGACCAGAGTTTGGGTTTAGGAGCGGAGGGGGGCGAGTGGATAACAGAGGTCACGTTGCTGGTGACCGTACCCGATGCATGGCTCAAATCTGACGGCTTGTCTTGTTGCGCAAGCTGGTTCCCCCGGGGCATCGCTGAGGGAGACGAGGTGGTTGGTTTTGCAGAATCCGGCAGCAACTCTGTAGTCCGCTCCTCCTGGTCTTTTAACTCCGTGTCACTCAGAAGGTGATCCGTGTCTTTGCTATGGTTTTCTTCTTTAAATCTGTCACAGCCTATGTCCCCTGGGTTTAGAAGTTTGTGATCTAAAGCACACACACACAAGAAGACCAGAATTACTTCCAGATAAGCATTAAAATGTTCATAAAACTGTAGCACGTGTTTTAGATGATTATCAAAGCAATTCAACACAAATACGAACTAAAATTGGACGTGTAAAAAATGTGGGTACCTTTGCACGTTTCTCTTACAAACAGTAATTGTTTGTGCTAAAAAAAAAATCCTCATAAACACATGTGTCAGTCTAAAAAGGAAAATGAACTCCTCTCCATAATTATGAATTCTAAGTTCACATAACACGAATTAAAGTCTGACTACACACTGATTATTTTAAATTATAAATGTATTTTATATATTAAAAATCAAAATATCTGTTGTGATGATAACAAACGTTCAACAGAAAGATCACAATTTTAGCCGAATACTCAGCTCAGCTCACCAGCTGCAGCCTTATTATGCAGTTAAAGATAAATTGACTGCTAAATACTTTGCGTCACCAGCAATTTCAGCTTCTGAGAAGTCAACGAGGGGAGTTCAAGGTGATTATTATTTAAAGCAATTGTCCCATTATAAATAATATACAACCATTAACCAGCAATCAATTTTGCACCCTGAGTGGAAAGACTGCGATGAAAAATTGATGATTTCTTTTTTTTTTTGCCCCTTTTTTTTCTGCACCACCGACCTGCTTCCGTATCTGTGGAGTCTCCCTTATCTGTGGGCTTATTTGGCTCGTCGTCGTCGTTTTTCTCCAAATCAATATTTTCGTCGTCCTCCTCGTCCTCGCTCCGGTTCCGAGGAGTCCAGGTCATTTTGTTCTCCTTCTTTAGCCTCCTCCTGGCGTTGGCGAACCATGTAGACACCTGGGTGAGGGTCATTTTGGTGATGATGGCCAGCATTATCTTCTCGCCCTTGGTAGGGTAGGGATTTTTGCGGTGCTCGTTGAGCCAGGCCTTCAGGGTGGCAGTGGCGTCCCGGGTAGCATTTTTACGGTATGCTGGGTCACCGTAAGGGTAGGTACCTAAGGGTGCTGCGTAAGGATGGTATCCTATTGAGCCCGCCATTCCCGTAGTGTGGTCATAGGGAGAACTCTATAATAAAAATGAGAAAGTGTGCAAAAGTTCTGTTATTCTTTAAACTTCTGCAAAATAGTTGGAAGGACTTACGGCACACAAACGTAAACACACGTACACGACTCCACGCATAAACACGCGCACCAGTAGTCACACAAGCACACACTCTTACACGCGCACGAATGCACTGGCTTTAATCCAGTGGTTCAAGTTTGGAGTTAATGGTTATGGAATGGTTTTGAACTTAATTGGATATTTGATTCCTGTTTCGGGATTTTATTTTATTTTATTTTTTTGTTTGTTTGTTTGTTTTCATGATGCCAACTTGCCGTAACTCTTACTGTTGCTACTGAAACAGAACAATTTCTAATTTTGATAAGGTAATAATATTATATATGGTGGCCCTAATATTCAGATTTTTTTTTAAATTTTATTTCTATTATACTGCAATCAGTCTTTGAACTGTAGCAAATGGGCCTATCAGCCCAGTATGAATTACTTACGTTGCAAGAGATCACTCGCAGAGAATATGAAAAAAGCAAAATAAAATAGTCCTTAGTCTTTTTTCCCATAACTTTCAGTATTTAAGTTTTATATTTGAGACAACTAATAGGCTTATAAGAAACGCAGTGACCTAAACTGCCGTCACACGGCACGTTTCGTTCGGTCAGGAGCTTAGAAGCTTCGGCAAGCCATTGCCTAGTCTATTAAAAACTGCTATTAACTTCAGGACCATAATAGCACACGAGTGTTTTAGATTAGTTGCATTTACTCAACGGCATGTTTTCTGGGAATTCTGTACTTTTCTTTTCCTTGTACTTTTCAGTGACGCACATTTCTTCTCAATGGGTTGACTCCGAATGCGCAACAGACACCTAAGGGTTCTATAACGAGTTAATTCCCTCGCTTTTGCTACCTATTAGACTGAATAATCACCTTTAGTGTACTTACCACATATGAGGTGAATGTGGCAGCTGCCGCCGCGTCTGCACTATATGGCAAGTGGGAGTTGTAGCCTGGCGAGGCGCTGGTGAACGCAGTAGATCCGGCATATGGCGCAAACGCAGATCCCGAAGAGGATCTCCCAAGTTCCTCGGTTCTGGGTCCCGATATAACACTGGTGCTGTACGCGGGGCACGAATACAGGGCTAATGAAGCGGACGGCTGGTACAAGTAGCCCTGAGGATATGCCATGCTGGAGCCTGGAGAGTATAAGCCACCTAACTTGTGCACTTTCCCCCCTTTATTTTCTCATGCGCTGATGTCGGAGCGCATAGAGCTGTGTCTGCAGACCCGCTGTCTGTCCCCCCTTCTAAATGGCAATGGCGAAGGCAAAAAGTATTTTTTTAAGATAAAAACGGGCTTGGATATTGAGTGGATTTTTTTTTGGTCGCTGCCAGCCAGCCAGTCAGCCACTGTCCGCCGGAGGTTTGGTCTTGTTTTGTTTTTCTGCTGCTCCCTTATCTGAGTTGAACCGTCGCTCTCATGCCCATGCAGAAGTTTTTTTTATATATTTTTTTCTTTGCCAGTCGGACGGGGGCTTTGCTTGGGAAAATGTCCTGCCAAGATGCTAAGTTGGAAATTGAGGATCCTGACGCCTACTACGCTGCTCTCTACGCTCCTCCTCTCGGGGTGTAGTCACCGAAGGAAAAGGCAAGCTTGTGCTGGGTAACCACAGTCCTGCCCAAATCCATGCTCTCTCTCTCTCTCTCTCTCTCTCTCTCTCCTTTCAGCACCCCCTCCCTTCTGTTGCGTTAACTAACAACCCTTCTCATTCTCTATTTCTCTATTTTTTCTTCTTTAACAAGGCTTGTTGCAGTAAGTCTCAAGTGCGCCTTGCAGCCCCTCCTTTGGATGGCGACACCATGCGAGTCTGTCAACTCCTAACTTTCTTCTTTTTCTTCCAAATACGAAGCCGTCACTTTCACACTTGATCAATAACAAGTCGGCTGTTTTATGCCAGGATATGGGCTCGCAAGATACCGGCAGGAATTAAAAAGACGGTCCACTGCAGTGCTCTCTTTTTGTTATTCTTCCTTTGTACTTAAAATTGTCCTTATTTCAGATATGTGCGTTAAATCAACTGACTGACGCCCCGCGATCTCCGCGCGCCTTGCGTTAAAATCGGCATTTGGGGTTTCAAATGGATTACTACAATTGTGCAAGTCGACTCTAACGCACGACGAATGTTGCATTGGTAAGATACAGCATAGCCTGTGACATCTCAAAAGTAAAAGTAAGATGGCGCAAAATGTACTCGAGCGACAAGTATGCGAGAACAGTTTTGTAGGTGAGAAAACTTTTTTTTTTCTTATCGGCGTTTTTATGTTTTGATTGTAGAAGTGTGGTTTTTCCACGCCGTCATCACGACTAAATAGTTTGCTTTTTTTGTTGCAAATAATCCTGAAATGAACCAGTCGGATAGGCTACACTCACAGAAAGTCATGAACCCTCAAATCAGGGCAGATCAGTACCAACTACACCAAATCTCACTGGACAAATTGTTGTAATCTCTTTTGATCGCTGCACATGCATTCACATTAAATGTTAAATAACATTTACTATGCTTCTTTTATCGCTAATTTGTTTACACATTTGTCATAACACAAACGGTTATTATCATCATTATTATTATTATTATTGAGTATTTGGCAGTAAATCTCGTTCTTTCACAAGTATGGAAAATTAACATGGCTTAAAAAAAAATTAGCTGAATTTTATAATATTGTTTAAGCCATTCTCATTCTTGTGACTTTTCAGTTCAAGTCTCAGATAAGCCGAAAGGGATCGCTGTAGGCGCTGCTAAAGAGTGTATGTGCACACATCGTCACGTGTTTCTTACGTTCCGAAAACCTCTAGAGAGCAAAGAATGATGACGCTGGTACAGTGGAAGCAGACTCAGACTTACGAGGGAGAGAAAGATGGGAAAAAAGAGAAGGATGGATACACAAAGCGATCCTACAGTATGGCCTAATCAGATGACAGTGATACCATGAGCCCTAGTTTCACAGCGCCCTGTAGTGTTTAGATAGATAGAACTAATTACTGGAACTTTTCTCATAATAACAGTTCCAAGAAGAGCCAACTGAATCAGCTGGTACTAATATATACACATATTTTTAAATTTGTGTTCATTTGTGTTAAAGTTAAAAGAAAACAGCGTAAAACAGCCTCATTATTAGACACAGGTAAATTTCTTTAATAGTGAGCTGATTGTCTGCCATAAGCTATAAAAGTCCCATAACTGGAATATTGTGCCTCGCGACTGTTTCATGCAGAAATATTTATTTTGCCTATCTATTTATTTATTTTGTCTATTTATTTCATGAGATATGCGAAAAGGTTTTGAGGGCCTTGGATGAAGGGTCTGTGTCATGTGTCCTCCTTAATGCGTTTTGGTTAAGAGTTGCTCTCTGAAGTAGGAGGAGGACCCATAATTTGAGATCACGGAGCCTATAATAGGAGTAGGGTTATGGCAACTGCTACCGCCTCTCAGCACTGCACTGATAAAGGAGGAGGTATAGGTGAGTACAGCTTTGCTCTTTTTTTTCTTTTTTTTTTCTTTTTTTTTTAAATATTCGGAAAGGTATATCTGAACTGCGTAAAAGTGTTCGCAATATTTCGAGGTAAATCTTAATCTATATTTTAAGTATTCTGACATTATCTGACTTTGTCTCTTCCTATTCGCTATCACTTCTTCTTTCTTCCCCCCTGAGTGAACTGCCTCGGTTTTGACGCATGGAAACGTTTTTAAGTGGCAAAGAAGAATTGAATGAAAGATGATGCATGCCACTTAAAATGCCTGAGGGAGCAAGCGTAATCTAAATTGGATATAGAAGCTATTATTACACAACATTATGCGTTGTGGCGGACTAATTGCGTGGCTGGGTGAGTTAAACAGTCAGTTAATGTCGAGTGGCAGACAGGTTTCTGAAGCGCACAAGGTCAGCTGTACTGCTCCCAAGCCTTTAGTGGTATACAGAAAAATGCTTGAAGTATTCATGGGATTTTTAACCATTCTAAATCTGTGTCCTAAACCGATTAGTTGACACCAATTTTTCTTTGATGTATTAGCTGAGGGCTTTTGCCACTTGGAAGCCAATTGAAATTCAAAACAGTTTTCGCCCCAAATGCTGTGGGGAGATCTGCTGCAAATAATGGATGTAATTTATTTTTGACCTTGCTTTTTTTTTTTTTTTTCCAAAAGGGGGGT
>VUQI01010584.1:58440-71064 GCA_015106735.1 Paratilapia polleni
AGCCTTGGGGGGGGGGGGGGGGGGGGGGGGGGGTGTAAAATTCTTTACACCAGCAATATCACCATCAAGGGAAAAATAGCAGCAATGAGAAGAAATGGAAAAGAGCATACTAATGGAGGTTATCAAGAACAAAAATAACTGCTAAGTCATGAGAAATTATTTTTAAAAAATTATTTAATGTATCATGATATGGTGCAAAAATATCACAAATGTCAATGTAGAAGCAACCTGCTAAATTAATAGTTTGCTGCCAAAAAATACACAGTTGTGAATAACACTTAGCAGAGCTTAACCTGCCAAAGAATCATCCTCATAACTGTCATGTCATCTAATTGCTTCTGTCTGTTTTCCCCAAAGGCTGTGTCCAGCTCTGTCACTGGTCCTTAGTGCTCCAGCAGCCTGGTCAAAAAGACATCCTGGCAGGGTCCCAGGGTGGATGCATCGCCCACGCACGCTGCTCTTGCCAGCTCCCAGAAGTCTTTGTGGTGAACCACTGACCGTGCTGCTCCCTATTTTCTTCCAGCCCAGCAAATAATGTGTCAGAAAAAGATTATTGATAGTCCATAAAAGAAGAGCCAGAATGTTGTTGCCGCTGTGCTCCAACTTTAAAGAACAATACAAGTGCTAAACCATCAGTTTCAATGGTGCACTGCTCCCAAAAGAGCACAGCATTTATTTTCCACATTGTTGTTCAGTTTGGATAAAAGGTGCTACAACAATAACTTCTATTTTTTTTTTTTAATGCTGCTTCATTTTCCTTTACATTTGAAACCTTGTAGTGAGGTTGGCAACTTTGTACTGTGTCTATTCAAAAGAAAAATGAGATCCCTCAAAAGGAACATTTAAATTTCCTCCCTGCTCTGTTGAGTCATTCGCATTTTTTGCCAAGTTTACCAGACATTGGCGAAGCTGTTGCTCATCTGGCCTAAATGTGGCCTGAGTGGGTGATTCTCAGACAGATGAGGGAAGCTATATTTACAGAATTAACGATGCACTCCATCGGCCACACAACAGCTGCCTGCTACACTTAGCTAATTGAGACTGCAGGCCCATTCCCATTTGCAGAGCACCGTGATTGAACAGTTGGGCAGCTTTATGTGCGTTTTTGCTCTCTTCGTGCTAGAAATCAACACTGGCGCTCCCATGCAAAAACAAACACTTGTTCAAGCTGACTGTGTGTTGGGGACTGCTTGTGAGAAGTCTGCCCTTTTTGTTGTTCAGTGTTTCACTTTTAGTGCTGTTCATCCATCTTATCAACATGTTTGTTTTCGCAGAGGCAGTGCATGATGTGTTGGAGAGATAGAGCAAGGTTCATCTCAGCAGTAATGTTGTTAAATGAGAGAAGGAGCGGGTGTTTCAAGTCTGTGTGTGTATATACAACACTGTTTTGCTGTAAAATCTGTGTTTATGTTCACTGCAGGCGTAATTCACAGTGTGTGTTAAAGGGCTCCAGGCCATGCAGGCACATGACTGGCAGCTTTTTCTCCCTATTGTGAGGAGAAAAAGAATAAAAAAAAAAGAGTTTTGATAAATCACACTTTTATATATTATGTATACAAAAACATATCACATTTAGATTTGTGAACATATCTAAATTTTCACATCACGGCTAATTTTTGTTTTCAGACTCTTCCTCATGTGGGTTATATTTTCTCAGTCAAATCCAGATGTCAGTAACTTATACAAACCCAGACATAAGCAGGGTATCATAACGTATAATAGGAATAATGGCCCTTTGATTTTTGGTTTTCCTATTGGAACACCTGTCACTTTTTGGCAAGGGCACACCACAGCACCAGGTCTTCTTTGGTAGCACTGGGAGGAATGAATGTGTGTGTGTGTGTGTGTGTGTGTGTGTGTGAGAGAGAGAGAGCTGAAGATGAAACAGCCGCCGAGGAGGCAGTGATCACATAGACAGACGGGGTGAGTGACAGACAATACCTGCTGTAAAATTCCCTCACATCTCTCCCTGATCTGTATTCATAGATCTCGGCTGCTATGCACTGCAAACGGTAGCCCACACCAGCGGGCTCTTTTGGCGCACCGCCCCACTCAGTTTCACTCTTGCAACTCACTACACAGACCCCTTTTTCTTTCCTTCCCAAAATATTTGCTGTCTTTTGTTCTTTGTCTAAATGATGCCTCTGATCACAAGGTGAAAGCTCAAAGGAACACTGTGACAAATATGGAATTTTCCCAACTCTTCTAATCTATCTAATTCTGTTTCTTCAAATGTAGGGCTCTCTTTTTGAGCTTGTCCTTACACTCTATTAACTTAGAAATTACTAATATTTTGGCAATTTTGGGGAGGGGGGTGCAAAGGACTGCTTTCCTTCCTCAGCACGATGAATGAAAACCTTCATATTTAATGTTTATTTTTTTCTCCTTCCAGTTATATGACACACACATTGTTCTCTTTCTAGTAATTCATTCACACATTTTGTACATTGTTTATACTCAGTGAAAGTTCTTCAAAGGGGTTTACTCATGATCATTATCAGTGCCATCAGAGCCCATGTTTTTGTGCTGTTACATATCCCCCCTCGATGACTGACTCCAGGCCTAAAACTTCCTGAAACCTAAGTCATGTTTCAAGAGAAACACACACACTCTGAGGACACCACAACACAGGGGCTGCTCAAACTGGATTAGGTTTGTTGTGGCAGATCTAGGTTTTAGGTTTGACTTGAGTAATGTGTCGTTTAATTTCTTCGGGAATTGTTTTGACAAAACAAGTTAGCGTAAAGTCAGAAATGTCGTCTGAAACAAAAAGGGTGTGTGTAGTGTGTAGGATTTTTTGTTTTCCTTTTTTTCTTCACGCTCATGTGAAGCATATGTCAGTCATCAGCGGAGTGTTACAGTGGAAGTGACATCAGAACCCTGGAGGGCCTGCACTGTGAGAGAGGCTTTTTGATATGATTTCTGAGAACAGAGAGTTTAGTGAAAAGAAAGGAGTTTCTTGTGTCTCTGTTGTTGGAGGGGGGAGTCTTTCTATACAAATAGTGGAAGTGAACTGGAAGGTGCTCTGCCTCGCTTTTACTGAATCTTTATCATTTTAGCTGTCAGCAGTGGTAAAAGCCATGATTTGTGTTCCTAAATTACACATTTAGCGTGACAAGGGTAATTATTATGACGTTAGCACACACAGATGGAGAAATGTTTGTCAGCCATGATTATAATTACAATCATTCTGTGATACTGAAACTGAATAGTGTTATGTTTGATTGACCTGCATGTTGGATCTAATTTACTGTGCTGTTTTGGATTTTTCCACCTTGATAAGCAGTACCAACTAGTGCACAATCACTGAAAAAAATAAGGTAACTGGAACTCCTAAGGTGCTGTCTTCTTTCTGACCGTTACTGGACAGTCACGACAAAGCTGCAGATTGACCGATGCCTGCTGATCTTTATCCTGGCTTGTCTCAGGCTTGGAGGTGATGATGCCCACAGCGGCCAGAGATTGATGGGGGCTAACACAAGTGGCAAGAATGAGCTCTGGTCTTTGAAGTCATCCACATGGAGGGAAATTGATATATCAGTTTAAGCCCTGGACCCTATTAAAGGAGCCCCCGTCAGGTTAATGTGATAGCCTCCATGTTACCCCAGACCCATTCAGGTCAGACCTAATTCCTGCCCCTGCTCTCTGCAATCTCATTTTAGTTTCTCATCAGTAATGTTCTTCCCATCAGAGGAGCTCTGCTAAGTAGTATATCACACAGTCAAACACTTGGCCATCTACGTCCAGGAGTGATTTAAGCCTCCAGCCAACATGTTAATCACCAGCCAGAAATTCCCATGGTTATTTGTACAGGTTGGATAGTCTTAAAAGTGGACTTTGTAGAGATACCAACCTCTCTAGAAAATACTCTTACATCCCCTCTTTCCCTCAAGCTCCCCTTTTCTTGGCTTCCCTACTTTCAAGTTTGTCCTTACTGAAATCTAACCTCCTTGTCCCCATGGTCACACAGCTGAGCAGGGGCCCTGGGTCCGCAGACGTGAGCCCTGTGATCATTCATTTTTAATTGCGTGCAGAAATACATTTGCATTAAAAATGTAGAACAGTGTCTTTTTAATTCAGACACAGTGTATTTATTATTAAACCATTGTCTTGGAGGTCAGCTCACAAGACATTATCTGTCCATCAGGTTCAGGTCATTGTAAGCATTCTGGTTGGCCTGATCATCCCCAGGTTTTAAATATGTCTTTTATTCACTTTGATTTCCTTCATCTGTCATAAGTCGTCAGGGCGGTCTGAATATACAGCATCAAAGAGAAATGTCATCAGATTTAAACATGAATAAGATTAATGGTAGAAATCGATGTTTTAAAGAGACAAGTGACAGTGGTCAAAAGCTGCAGTACATTAAAAATTCAGTTGGTGATAATTAATGTGATCTCAGCATTAAGTGGAGAACTTTGGCTTTTCCTACAGTTGTGATTTGGCCTTCTTTGGCTGAAGTTAGAACAATAATTTCACAACTGTGCTGTACCCACAACAACTCCACCACTTTGCATTGAATTCATTAGGTGCAGCCCGACAGTTCAGCGAAAACGTTCAGCAGTATTGCGATTGGCAAAAATGTATTTTTTTCATTCCCATGAAACTTGAATGAAACTTAGTGCAGAAGTAAAGCAAGACCATAGGAGCAACACATTACATACTGTATTTGTTCACATCCTAATCACTTTCTTTAAAATGTGAAGGAGAGTATTGGACTCAGTGGTGGATTTGCTCTCAGAGTGCTTTTCTGTTATCTTTTTTTTTTTTAATCAAACTTATTTGTAATTTCTCATCAAATTTGGATCTAAAAATAATGCGAGGGACCTGTTATATTCTACTTGTAAATAAAATTTTGGGAAAATGTTTGTGGATTACAGCTGATTAATTCTGGTTTTAATACAACTCATATATTTTTCACTTGCCAAAAGCTAAAATAAGTCATCTGACAACTGGAATGGAGGCAGCAATCACTGATCATAGACACAATAACAGGAACATGGAGAGTATAAAGAAATTCAGAACGTCTTCTTTGAAAGTGAAATTACTGAAGCTTGTAGTTGATGCTTGTTGTGGGGGCAGTGTGAGGTGTGCCATCATAATGCTAGGAGTATTTCCTTAGGAACATTTGAGTCTAAAATTTACTAAGCCTTTGCTGATCAGGGTCATAGTGTGTCCTCATCTTTAAAAAAAAAAATCATATTCATTTCCACAACACAGATACTTTATTTTGTTGTATCATTTGTTTCTTTGGGCCTTATTGATATCTTTGCAAAGCATCATGCACTCCAAGCTTCTGTGTATAAAGAAAGAAAAAAGAGAAAACTCTCAAACAAATTTGTTTATAACAGGATCTTTTTAGATCTACGGGCCCATGCATATTTTGTCTCGTCTGAGTCAAGAATGTTGAGATTAATCCCATGTTGTTCCTATTATTGGCCTCTCCTGAGACATCATGATGTGAATGACTGTCTAAGCGCCATCAGATCCATCAATTGGATTCAAAGAAATGTTATCCATTACTCTCTCCAACCCGGCAGATGTTGAGGTTTTTGTAAGGCGAATTCCTTTATTATGTTAATATCACTGTTTTGTCACATGCACCATTTCCATTTGAGTGGGGTGGAAAAATCATCAGATGGATTTGGCTCCCTCAATAAGAGATGTTTGACATTCAATGAGATGAGAAACATGAAAAACACATTTCAATGGCAAGTGGCAGATGACAATCACAACAAGATGGCCCTTTGAATAAGCAGAAGATCACAATATAATTGCGGCACCATGTTGTGATTTTAAGACACTGCCTTGTATAAATTTTGCATTGATTATGTGGTTTTGAAATGTATAGGATACAAAGGATAGGGACATTTCATGGTGACAATGGCTGCTTTTTCCTACTTTCAGACAGAATTTTACTCATCATAAAAGCATATAACAAACATGCAACCATATGGACACATGGCTTTGAAGAATCAGGAGAGCAAAACATGCCATTACTTTCCTTTGTTGTTCAACATTTAAACACTTGTACCAGGGTGTTAGCTTAAAGTTGTTGTTTTTTTCTATTTTCCAGTTTGAGAACTGACACAAAGCTCTCAGTGATTTGTTAGAAATAATCATAAACCTGTTTTAGTTTTATGCATTGATTTTATTTTTATGGGAGAAACATATACTGTGTGTATAATTTATGTCAGTGTTTATGTCTGTCTCGGGGTATGAGACTAAGTGCATGTGTGTTGTGTGAACGTGTGTATATACATGTACTATGTGTCTGGATGTCTGCATATCTGCAAGTGTGTGTGTGTGTGTGTTAGTGATAGGCTCAGAGGCATAGCATGGGTCTGCATGAGGGAGTGTGGTGGCAGAGCACTCCTCTGATAGGCCAGATCCAGGGTGCACTGAAGCCTTTCGCATATATATGGAATTTTTGAATATCTAAACCATTATTTAGCATCCAAATCAGTTCTGCTTGTCTGACTGATGGACAATTTCAGTGTGACCCCGGTCTTTTTGCATGTGACCTATACTGTCGGGATTCTTGCATATTGTTTGGATGTTCACGTTGACTCTTCTCCCGTTTTTCTCTTTGATCTTTTTAGCATGCTCTTTGTGTTGGAATTCATGAAATATTCATAACTGGACTGTGGCTTTCCCATATCTTTATGTACAATTATTGGCAGCCGTCCTGTTATGTTGAGCCATCTTAATAGTAGGTATTGGGCTCGGTTATGTGTGACTTCAGATTTTTCTGACAGTTTAGCTGGTCTGTGTTATGAATTGATAAGGTGGGACATTATATTTGCAGATTGTGTACTGTAGCTGCCTTTTTAGCCTACCATTAATATTGATAAATGCAAATAATATTTGTCACATGAGAGAATAAATATCAGCACTGTAATATAAAATGTAACAAAAATGCATTATTATTATTATTATTATTATTATTGTGTATTGTTTGGTCTCCCCCATGATCACCTTTGCCATCACCTTAATAGAGTCTGGATTCGAGGTATGCTGCTTGTGTCGATAATGCTAACAGGGTTAATAGTGTGTTCCTCTCCATCATGACCAGTACTATTGGCAGCAGGAGTAATTGGACACAGGATGTCATTATCATGCCCCCATGTGCAGCCAAGGATTTGCAGGACCACAGAGGCCCGTGGGGTGGCCCTTGCCAAACTCACTGATGTCCTCGGGAGTTTCGCATGTAAATACTGTCTATTCTCCCAGCTTTTAATATTTTTTCTCGAGGTTTATTAATGTGCAAATGGGTGAAAGTGCCCCCACCCCCCACCCCAGCACAACGTGTGCACAGAGGCACAGAGCAGTTTAAGGAGAAGAGATTCACAAACCAGCCACCGTGGAGCTAAGCCTGTGGCTCTCTCCACTAGGGAGCCACTAGGAGTATTTAATTCTCTCTTACCCTTTCTCCCTCGTTCTGTATGTGTGTGTGTGTGTGTGTGTGCATGCGTGCGTGTGTGTATGCATGTGTGTTCATGAGAGTCCATTACCAAACCAAAAGTCTCCATGTTATTTTTACCATTCACCAATATGTTCTCCTGGTCCCCCTTCAACCAGTGAATGGCAGTGCCTGCATGAGTGAAATAGGGTGAAAGATGTGAGATACATCCTGATACTGGTATTGTGCATAGAGTTCCTGCACTCACAGGGGCATACAAATGGGCAAATCTAGGGATAAAGGCTCCCAGGATCCAGCAATAGTCATATGAATGCAAATAGGATTAAAGTGCCAGCTTTAGAGGCTAATATACAATTCACAGTTCTTATAGGACTCTGGCTGTGGCCAGACCCTGTACACCATACTGTAAAATGAGGATATGTTTATGAAGATGGCTTTCTTGTCCCTGGTCCCCATTTTTCCCCCTACCGAAAATTGTCTCTCTATGATTAACAGCTAGGAAGGCCCTACTCATTAGCATTCACTGTCTCATCCCTCAGGTGTTTTTCAGTCAATATTAGTTTGATCTTTGTCTGGGGGATAAATGATTGGCTTGATGTAGTGTGCATTTGTTTTTACAAACCCAACAGAGTGAACTACAAAGGGCTTTTCATTCAGCTTTAGACAGCACTCGAGCTTTTTTTTTTCCTTTTTTTTTTTTAACTTGACTGATTTAACAAGTGTTTAAACTGACTGATCTCAAAAAAAAGAAAGAAAGAAAAATGTGTTTCATGCTGCGGCTGGTTGCGGCACTCACTAACAAAATAGTTAGTGAGTGCAGTCAGGGCCTCTGTGTCCATAACCTCTAAATGACTGTTGATCTCAATAAATATTACTTGACGTTTAGCTGCCGTTTTTCTTGTCGAGGGAGAGAATAACAAGGGGCATTCTGCTTCATATATTTTCATTCATTAGGTTCTCTTTTAGAAACTAAGCCTTGTCTTCCTTTCTCTTCGTCTTGCTTTCCTTCTCTCTACTCCCCCTCCCTGCGTATTTGGTGAGGCTCTGTCAAAACCAAGACCTGCTTTATCTCCATCCATGAAGTTAAGAAAGCTGGCAAAGCTGTAAATTTGGACGCCCTTCGTTAAAGGAGCTCCCCTGGCTGTAATTCATCTCAATCCCCAGCGGTCTTTAGCTCCGTTTCAGAGGCTGTAAAGTACTGCCTAACACTCACTGGCAGTTGGGGGAAACTGGTGCACAGAGGGCCCAGGGGTTACCAGAGAAGGGCTCGTATTTGAGGGGACGGTCCCGGGTCTGTGACACATCAGGGTCAAGTGACAGACAGGGATGATATATGGATGCTTGTGTGACACAGTGCTAACAAGCGCAGGCGTTTACAATAAGTGTCATTTTCCCTTTCTCCTTTTTTCCCCTTCCTATCTCTCTCATAGTCTCTCTCTCTCTCTCTCTCTCTTCAGTTTCAGGTATGACTTTTTAGGATGTTGGATCATTTTAAAACCTTTGATGATAGTCTTCTTAATTCTTAATAAAATCCGAGGACAAAAAAAAAAAAAAATTATCAAAATCAGTGTGTGAAACAAGGGACTGCCTGTTGGAAATTAAAAATTGTCAGTATTGTAGAGTGACAAGTAATTTGCTCCCTATATTTTGTGTACAAAGCAGAATTTGCATTTTGTTATTTTTTTGTAAGTTAAAAAAATTTGGAATGGTCTTCAAGTACTTTTTAATTTCTGTCTTAATAATCTGATCCATGGAAAGTGCCGTAGTAGATAATATTATTTGTGTGTTATGTGGTCATTATTATTATTATTATTATTATTAGTATTAGTAGTAGTAGTAGTAGTAGTCTGGATTTGCTGCACAAATTGGAGTATTTGTGTTTCAAAACTTGAGCTGTGAAGAAAATTCACAGCTCAGTGTTGCACATTAAGATCAATTTAGTTTAAGAGGAGATGGCCAGTCCAGTATGAGTGTGAACTTTGTGTAACTACATAACTATTTTTGTAGGCTGAGGATGAATATCCAGTAAAAATAAATTGGCTTGAGGGCAGACTTCCTCTGGTGAAGGGATTAAACGAGCTGTGTCATGAAGAGTTTTGTTTAAGAGCTCATCTGACTGGGAGTCAGGGAAACAGTTGGGTAGTGGTGGTAGCAGGGTGTTTCTGGGTGTTGGCAGGGTTAGAAATAGCACTCCAAGCTAGGTCCTTATGCCCCAAGTATCCATCCAACACCAGCCAGCAAGGCAGGAAGAGGGGCCTTCCTCCAGCCCACATTCGAGCTCAGATCTGATTGCAAGGCAAACATAGCATCTCTCCCCAGATCCCTTGGTAAACATTTCCTGAAGCAGGGGGAAATGGGAAGACTGTGAAAGGCCAATGAGTTAATTATGACAATACTGGAAACAGTTTGTTGATCAGACCTCAGTTACATTAATCACATTGTTATGCTGATTTTCTTCCATTTAGTCACAATGAAAAAAAAATATAAGATATAAGATTAAAATATCTATCCTTTAAATGTAAAGCTTTGTCACTGTCATCACCCAGAATGAGTCAGAGACCATATGGTTAAATGTGCATGTCGGTAGATGGATTCATGTTTTTATTGTATCGACAACATCTTGGTCCACAGTTGTGAGGTTAAAAGAGAGGGTTGCTGCTTTAGGTCAGAACCTTAAAATAGGACAGTCCTCAGAAGCTGTGCCAGGCGGCCAGGAAATGCTTTGATTTTCTCTTCCTCCTTTTTTGATTTTATAAGAATATTCAATAGAGCTGCTGGGTCTGGCAAACAGGTGGCAGAGCTTAGTTTCTCCACACAGTGCTAAAGCAAACTTCCCCAACATATTTTTGCATCACAAAAGCCCTGTAACACATGCAAAATATTGTTCCTCTTCTTCATACTGTATAGTAAAAATGAAGCCTTTTATTTTTGCTGTGGTTAAAATTGGAAGTAAGAGGATCTATAATAATATGAAAAAAGGACAACACAGCAAATCTTACTGTTTTTTCAAAAGTAAGCTGTTTGCAGAATATGTCTATAAAGGCTGGAGTAAATGAATCAAGATTTCTGCAGTTCACAAATCTGCAGCCTGCAGTATTAACTTGTGTGTTTGTGAGAATGTGACGCACATTGTGGCTCGTCTCAGTAACCTGAAGCCAGGCTTAAGAGCCCACCTGTCTCTAGTTGTGGACAGACGAGGCCTTGCTGCCAGGAGCTCCATTTATCTCAGTTGCTAATGCTAATACTAATGCTAACATTAGTGCTAACATTAGCTACTGTTCTTGTTTCACTCTGTCAGCCCCATGCCATTCCATTGGCTTGAGCCAAAAATGAGACTGATAGCCTACTTATGCTGATGGCTTTGCTACAAATTCATAATATTTGGTCTTAGGATTTATTTATTTACTTGTTTGTTTGTTTGTTTATATGCTTGCTTGCTTATTTATTTGCTTATTTTTTAATTTATTTATTGGAAATGATAGTTGTACCTCGCCCCAACCGGAGAGTATACTTATATACTGTATTTCAGGAAAGCTGCTAGTTTGCTGCTAGAGACGGTTATAATTTAGTGATCAATTTTGTCACTGTCTTCTTAGCTGCACCAGAGTTGGTCTGAGTAGCACAACTGAAATAATGTGGGTTTATTGTATTTAGGTAAGATTCTTGTAACTGTTATCATGGTCTTGGGTGGCATTTTTAGCAGACTGGACTATCTTGAAATCAAAAGTAAAGCTAAAACATCCCTAGACCTACAGTAGAATGCAGATAAATAAAATAGATTTTTGGTTACAGTTGCATTGAACTAGTGGGAAATCTACTGAAAGGTAATTAAAAGTGCAGCTATAGTGCCATTAAAGTGCTTTAAAAGCAGATCTTTTAATTGGAATTTAAAGAAAAATATTTCTTTAGATGCAAACTCAACTTAGCTGGGGTTAAAAACCTAAGGTCTCGTCGTTTGTAGGGAAACTGGACAAATTAAGTGTTTGGTGCACCAACATATGCTTTAATTTGCCTGGAAAATGGGTTGCATAGTGAGATCCATGGTTATGTCTAAGAGTGTTACTGTAGCTTGTTCTCTTTTTTTTCCTGTGTAATTACAGCATGTTTTCTTTTGGCAACATGCATCCTGGAATTAGCAAATGAATGTTTTAACCCTGGTGAACTTTCACAGTGTTTTATGCACTCCTTTCCCCATTACATAGCATGGCTTTGGAAATTAACACAGCCGCTAATGACCTTTAGCATCACTGGCAGGTTTTAAGTGTGATCAGTGGGTATATGTTTAAACGTGTTGTCCTGTGCCTCAGGAGATTATAGTAACGATACCAATTAGCCCAATCTCATTAGCCAGCGAAACTCCACTGAGTCACACAAATTAAGGACCTTCTCTAATCTGACAGTCCCAGATGTGAGCCCATGCCCTCTGTGTGTGTATGTGAAAATATAAAAGAGACAAAGAGTGTGGTCTTTTATTTCACTAACTATGAGTTTATGTGTGACCTATTTCTTGTGTCTGTGTGCATGTGGCTGACTAACTGTATGTATGTGCGGGTGTATGCACATGCAGCTGTGTAAAGCTATAAACTTAATTACATGTCAAAGATCAGACACAGCTTCTATATGTACAACTTCCCTGGTTGCACACACACATGCTCACACACACACACACGCACAAAAACAGCATCTAACTTTCATGTGTTTGTTTGGACATATTCACCGCCTTTTGATTAATTTATGAATTCTTGAAAGATGGAGGCTGTGCTCAATCTCAGGTTTAAAAGCTTCATGTTTACCTTGCAGTCTCGCACTCACCCCCTCTCTTTATGTTTCGCTCTGTTTTTGTCAGTTTCAAACATACAGAGAAATAGATTTAGTCTTACTGATTGTTGGGATAAATATAAATATATGTACATATATTCAATTTAATTTTAATTATTATATGTGAATATGGTTTAATTATTGTTAACAAAACTTACAAACTAAACTTAATGTAGTTTTTAGAAACTGACAAATAGCATGTGGTGTATTAATGAGGCATTCTTCATTATCATTCATTCATTTTTCATTTCTCAGTTTTTTAGCTGCATGTATTGTAAAGGACAATCTATCCTTAATAAGGGACCATGTGAAAAAAGCAAAGAAATTCTTGAGGTTTTTTTTTCTATTTTTTTTTTTTTTTAAATCTCTCTCTCTCTCTTACA
>VUQI01010584.1:80464-102120 GCA_015106735.1 Paratilapia polleni
TCTTATGAAAGCCAAAAAAAAAAAAAAAAAAAAAAAGAGATAATCAGATTAAAACCTTCATCTGCACCAGCCGGGTGGTTATAGTCCCTGATTTCTTGACTTGATAGTCAGTTTCCCCAGAAATGGTGGAATGCAGATAATATTACAGTTTTTGCAGTTCTTTCACCAAGTAGTCATGGCAAGACAGGACATCCAGATGTGGCCTGTAAAGTCCTCCAGATCTCTGTTGGTTTTGGGGGAGTTTGCTATGAATGATTTAATCTAGATGAACCTAGCCAATAGATAAACGACAATATACTTTACTTTTGTGAATGTTTCGATTCAGGTGTCCTTTTAGGAATTTGCATTTTTGTCAGACGTATAGTACATATAATGTTTAGAGTCTAATCTCATTTAATTATGTGGGTTTGTAACCCAGTGTATATTTGGAGATCCCATGGTAGCAGTGATGAATTTGGGAGATAGTGCTAACAGCCTGTGCCTGCTAGATTGAGCCCTATGATCCAGAGGGGAAGAAACACAGCCCATGGCTAAACAAATCCTCCTTTGTTTTGGGGTGTGCTGAGTGATCTCCATTGAGAGGAGGGGATGGGTAAACAGTGCTAGCTCTATAGAGCTACACATTGTAAACACACAGCGCTCATTAACTATAATGAGATGTTATGAGGAACCCTTGAGCTCATTGTGTGGCTTCTACAGAAGAACCTGCCTGCTATTGTTGTTGTTTTTGTTTATGCAAAGCAAATCATGGCTTTAGGTAGAAAAAACCCACTGCATTCCTCACACAGTTTTCACCCACTAATCATCAACGCCAAGGGAGATGGCTTAGAAAAACCTTTTTTTTTTCTTTTTTTACTCTTACCTTTCATGCCCTGTGTTTGCCCTACCCTTTCAAGTAATATTTTCTGCTTTCTGCAGGTCTGGATGTTTAAAGTGTGTTAGCAAGTGTTTCCTTGGCCTTCTAAGAGGTGGTACTCACCCTTACTTGGTGTGGTCTTATATAGCACTGTAACTAAGAGCATCTTCCCCTCTCTATAAAGCTTATGTTTTTAATGAGATTGACACTAGACCCATGACCTTTATCTTGGTTTCACCCACATTGCCATTCCAGACCCACCCACTTATCTACTCCCTTAAAAACTGAAGATCTACTTTACTATGTGGATGTGTGCTTACAGTGCTACCAAATTGTCTTCATGTGTCATTACAGCAAGCAACCTCCATGCAGCACTGCTCGAGCCTACTTACTTTCGAGCCTAATTACAAATGTGCCAGTGGTTGCTGGCAAAAGTAGCGGGGAGGGTTGGAGTCTAACATGCATGGCTAGCATAGTCTCTTTGACGACAATGTGGCTTCACCTTGGCTGTTAATTGCCCCCCGCCCGGGTCCCTGGTTCCCAGTTGCTGGATCCTCTCCTTCCTTTTCTTCCCCTTTCGTCTCCCCACTGATTGGGAGCGATCTGAATCGGCTGACAGTTGGCTGAGATTTCTCAGCCACATGCAGCCTGACACCCCTAATTAGATGCTCCTATATGGCGGTTTACATTAGACAAACATTTGTGCAGGCCACGGGAGATGCCAGCTTTTGTTTGGAGAGCTCCTTACACATACACACACGCACGCACACACAAATATACACACAGAAATCTTGCTAGAGAAACAGACGAGCTTGCTCATTTGTGCTTGTTTCCAGAATCTGTGTGTGTTGTGTGTCTGTCTGAACCATAGCATGGATTTTGATAACTGTGCAGATAATGAATTTTAAATCCTATCCCAGAGATGGCACATTGGTAAGAAACCCTTAAAGTTAATTTGCTTCCTTAAAATCATTAACATATTCTTAGTTACTGGCATAAGGGCTGTTGAGAAGCTTCACTGGTTGTTTTTGTTTTGTGACTACAGCTTGCCAGCAAAGAGAGTATGGATTCGCAGCTACTGTCTGCCCTTTTCTTTTGCTGTGGAGATGCTCACTTGATAAGCATCCTGCAACTATATGCTTAATGCCAGTGCCGACATATTTCTATCAGGCCTGCCTTTTAATTTTCTGAATAAAAGACACCCCTTCACACCCCTTCCAGTTATCAGCTCCACAATCGCTGGCCCATTCAAAGCCAACAAACCAGGTTTCAAATGGCCTGTTCTGTCTGTGACAAGATGTAGCTCATTTCCCTCACAGACCCACAGCAAGGTCACCAGTCTTTTAGATTCATTCTGTGGGAGGAAGAAAGAGAGGAGAGAAAGGGGAGGGAGCAGCAGAACAAGGCCTTGTCCTCTGCCTGGAGGTCATTCCAAAAGCCAGTCATCATATTCAGCCGGATAAGGGAATTGGATAGATAAGTGTGTGTCTATGAGTGTGTGTATATGTGTGTTCACTCACACTTGTTTAAGTACACATATTGTATAGTGTATATGTTATATCTATCTGTGGGTTTGTGTATAAGTTTGTTTTTGTTCTGTGAGGGTACTTTAAGCCACAGACACTACGTGCATGTCTATAAGTATTCCAGTGTGCAGGTATGCACGTGTGTGTGTGTGTGTGTATTGTAAATCTGATGGAGAGGTACTACATCATTACCATATCCTCACCGTTGGCTATTCTAGGGGATTTTCTGTAATAAGAGGGCCTTTGTACTTTTGCCTGTCCTCTTGTGTGACTGCTGGGCTTGTCAGCCTGATAGTTTAATCAGCCAACCTGTCATAACCAGTGCTGGAGTGGGACTTTGCCCTGTAAATGCAGATTTATATCTAAGTTACATCATTGAATTACATTTTCTGTCTAAATAGCAGAGAAGCTGGTTGAGGGATGTAATAATGCTAATCTACATACAGCCCTGGGTGGATAATCACATCTAATAAGTGGGACTCACGCCCCTATTAGCAGGGAAACGATGGGGGGAGGACGGAGGACAATTCAAGGAGTCAGCTGTGCTTGCTAATTATCTCTTTGCAGTCCTGATGCCTGTGTGTGTTTTCTGAGCACTGTTGTGACGTGTGAGTGTGTGGATTTAGATTCCACTGCTTTTGCAGCAGGTCTTCTTGCCATGCAAATGCTTTGTGCATTTGCCAGGATGTTTTTGATCAGTGACTGTGTTTACAGAAAGTTATCAGAGGTTACACACATTTCCTATGAAGCATGTACTTTTATCCTACTTGAATTGGTTTTCCTTAAATAATCATACAAATAATACATGTTTCTGTCCTACACTGTCCTTCATAGTTTTGCACAAGTCAGTCTGCAAACTGCATGCTGCCTTGTGCTTCGTGAACCCACATTAGCTTCTTATGTGTAAAGCCATGTTCACAATCTCATTTTTCTTTTGCTTTTGCCCAATATGACAGGAAGGCAGAGAAAAGAGGGAGGAGAGAGGGGAAGTCTTTCAGTTTGAGGCTTCAGGGTTTGGGTCCAAATCCTCTGTGGTTTGGCTAAATTATAAGCGTACATGCCTAATAACTAGTCTAACCAGGGCCTGCCAGAGGCTGCATCCCAAAAATAAGCCCTGACACATAAAAAAATGCCATCTGCTTTGAATGATGGCAGGGCCTGGTCGCAGCATCTTCTCCTTGTGTGGGTGGAGGCCCTCAGGTGACAAACTCAACACCTCTCGTCCTTAATCTGCCTGTTCCTCTGACCCCCAGCACTACCCTGTGCCGTGGCCCTCTGGGCACTATTATCCAAAACCAAGGTCTTGTGTCAGACTGGACCCTGTAGCCATGTATTCTCCCACCTCACATCAAGGAGTGATTAGTGACAAATAATAAGGAAGGATTTGCTGCATTTAGAGCAAGTCACAGCAAGTCATCACACATTTTTGTTTAGATCCATTTAGGGAGTGAAAAAATGTAACAAGTCTTATTGTAGAGGCAATCAGGGTTCTTTCTGCTCCCCTAGGTGGAGCTGCTGAGAGTAGACTAAGATGTTCATCTCTCTGATGCACCGCCTCCTGTGCCTCAACTCTCATCTTTAGATAGCAGGTTGATCATTATAGCTCACGTAGCAATAGAAACATTGTTACAGGTGATACCTTTTTCTCTTTATATAAGTCACAATGTTCAGTGGGAGTGACTTGCATAACAATGCACCTTTTTTTGAATGAAGCAATTTGAACTTTTGAATAATATAAGAATATCATATGTACCCTTTTTCAATGACGTGATTCAATGCTGTATCTCTGACATTTGATTTACATCTAATATTGCACAGGTTCGCTTTGAAACTGAATTATTTAGAGCCCTGCTCACATAATTTTACATTAATAAAAGTATGATATGAAATGAATGAGGGATTAGCCATTTTATAATTTCTACCTTACTTATTGAAAGAAGATCACATGTAAAAGTTGACTTATTAATTGCTGGACGATTATTTCAAACATGATCTTCAACTCATTCAGAAATAGACTTCTCTATAGCTGCTGCATTTGATTCCTCATAAATAATTGATTGCTCTGTTAAAGATATTTCCACCTATACCAAAAACCATTCCCTCTATCATGCGGGGAAAGAGAAAAAGAGCAGGAACTGAAAACAACAGGTTATGACACTTAACACAGCCCTGTGCAGAGCCTTATTTTAAAATGACATGTTTGGGTGAAATTCACAAAGACATTATCATCATCTCCCTTAACTGTGCAATCTTGGGACTCTTGTGTGTACCGCTGGCTGTTGTTAGCCAAGCGGTTAAATGAACGTTGTTTTACCCTGATTGAACTGTCTGCGCAGCATGGAGCAGTAAGGCCGCTCAGCCAGCCTATTTAGAGGGGAGGCTGAACCTGTCTCGCTGTCGCTGCACGCCAAAGTATTACCTTCCTAACTGGAGACTCCTGTTTCACCAGAGAGCTATCACATTTCATAACATGAAAAAATAACACTTTAGCAGGGGGGTCAGGTGGGGAAATGGCACCTCTAAATGAGGGTTAAGGCCATATCATTGTCTTCTCTGGCAGAGCCACCCCCGCCTCCAATAATTCTGCTGACCTTCGGTGCCATGTGGCTGGTTCGACATGGAAGGGTGAGCTGCCGGGGAGACGATCCTTTTCACGCAGCCCGTTCCCCCTCAAAATGGCTTTTTCTTCTCCCAGACAATCATCTGATACGGAGGCTGAATGAAATCACAGATTACATAAGAAAGGTCCTCTCTCTGCCGCCGATAAGGGCTGCACCTGAAGTGACTGCTCTCACCGCTTTCCTCTCATCTTCTTCTTCCTCATCTTCCTTCCTCTCTACACTTATCTGCTCTTTTCTGCTCTCCACCTTCCTGCACTCTCTCTCTTTTGCTTTAAAACCTGAACTCTTGATTTATAATATGTTGATTGTCATATGCAGAGGAGATTAATATGTAAATGTCTGTTAGCTTTTTAATTATATGATTAACTGTATTGTGGTATAACGCTTGAGTGAGATGGTGAAATCTACATAGTCTGTTGCCCTTTCTCAGTAATGCTAAGTAATGTAATGCTCAATTTTTCTCATACCTTCTGACCTAATGTTTTCACTTTTATACCTTCTTTCTGTAATATAAGGACATCATCAGAAAAAATATTTCCCCTTTGCGGCACATGTGGAATTGAACTAAGTATTAAATAAAGAATGATATCCATTATACATTTGAGGATGAAAAATAATGCTTTATTTCCCTTGTGTACATACACTATATATGAGAGGAGAGAACAGTTCTATTGATCTTGGGTTTCATTAGGTGAAAATGCCTCCCTCGGTGTACAAGTGCAACTTTTCAAGCACACTGGAATCTGGATAAACCTATAAGAGGGACACTGAAAATATATCCCCACCACCTGAGATATTCTTCAAATTAGGCCCAAGGAATGTAAATGAAGTGGCATCTGTGATGAAGGGATTGCAATAGATTCATAGGCATCGGCAGCAATGAGGGTTGCTAGACAGAGCTTAATCAAACACATGCATACACACACATCCTCTCTCCCTCTCCCTCTCTCACACACACAAACACACTCATGCTCTCACACACACAGTCGTTTAACAGTGTGAAAAGTGTGTGTGTGTGTGTGTGGGGGGGGGGCAGATGGTTAGTGCCAAAATGAGGCTCATTTCAATCTGCTTTGACTCGGTGCAACAGACAGAGAGCAGAGCGCCACACTGTGGACTGGAGGGATATTGGAGAAACCAAAAATACTGATGAATTTGGCAATCTTGCAAATTACACAAATCTTTTTAAAAGTGCTCATCACACATTGCCTTAGCAATATGTAACAGCTCTTTTTTCTGATAGTGGCAGTCGTAAAACTATAGTTTAACCCCTAACACACGCATGCATTGTTATCCAGATTTGTCTCTCATTCCGGGCACTTCTCTCCATCTCACTCTCTCTCATTCTTACAGCAGAGGCAGATATGGGGCTGGAGGGTTGAGACTAGGTTTAAATCAGCAATCAGTAATTAAACTTGAACATGGACCTGATGGTTTTCCTTCGTGTCCTGGGGATCTACTCAGTAAAATTAAATATTTTAGTGCTGGGGGGTAGTGGGGGTGGATATGTCACTAAATCCATCAGGAATGGAAATGGGCTTAGAGCTGTTGCATAGATTATCCAGATGCAGTTTTGTCTTTAGTTTTTTAATATTGTCTTGCTTTAAATTAATGTTAATAACAATCTTTAAAAACTAAAATGAAAATATTACAATAGATTAGCATAGATTAAAACACATCAGTGTAATGGGTATATGACTGAGAGCTATGTGATCACAGAACCGTGAGTGGGAAATATGGATAAGAAAAATATTTGTGATACTACTGCAAGCAAAGGAACATTTTTACAATGTTGTTTGGGGGGTGGTAGCACTAGTTGTTGCAGTTTTCCTTGTTGTGATTAATCGGATATATTTACATCACAATCTTGAAAGACTTATTCATGCACAGAGTTTCTGGTATCAAGTGTTTGTGAGATAAGAGGAGGAAGCCAGGTCTTGTCAATGGCTGTACTTATCTTGAGAAGAAGTGAGAGGCAGATTGCATTTCAATCCACATGTATTATCTTAGACGCTTTGAGGTATTTTGTATAAGAGCAACTTAGCTACTTAAGAATGCTTTCAGTGTTCATCTGGGGATGCACTTCAGAAAGTTTTCTGAAAACAAACATCTGCATGGATTAAAAAATTAAAAGATTTCTTGGGAGAAGTGACCTGAATATATAATCTACAGACAATACTCCCCAACAATTTCATTTATTTACTTGCAACACAAGAATTTGATTGGCTCCTATAAATACAAATTGTAAACTATTTTACAAAGCAATGGCAGTTGCTCAGTTCGAACCCTGTCCCATATAGCTTAAGGTTTCACTTTTCTTTACTCTTTGTGTAAGAAAATGTCTAAATCAGGCGTTGTTATCTTAAGCAGCACTTCCTGATTACAGAATGAGTTTGTGAAACTCTTTCCAACTTATTTAGTCTGATTTGTTTATCTCTGAGTAAAGGGGGTAATTTTTTTCAGATAAGTATTCCCCTGTTGAAATCCTCTTTAATTCATTGGTTAAAAAGCACAAAGGAATGCAGAGGGCTCTAATGCTGGGACAAACCCAGGCGACGGCAGAGTGCACATCCAAGACAATCCCACTGCTACCTGTGCCATGAAGATTAGACCATTGTGTGGGGGGAATGTTATCGTCTGCGTGCCAAGTGCCGACTGCACTGTAAAAGTCGCCAGTAAGGTGCTTAAGATATGCAGTTTTGTCCCTGGATTTATTGATACTGTTGCAAGAAAAAAGGTGACCTGGTATCTTGGATATAGTCTTCAGTAGAGCCCCGTTGTGGCTTTTATGCTCATATATATATTTTTACTCCTCCTCAGCAATGTTTAGGGACAGTATCATATTCAGCGAAGGCCTGACACTGTTCACTGGTAAAATTTTATCTGTATTCTACAGAGATCAAGAGCCTCAGCTCAGTGCTTTGCAAGTTGACTGCTGCTGCCAGGGGAAGTGCAGGGCTCAGAGAACCATGAATATCCCTCAGCCCCCCACCCATTTAGTCCCTGAAACTACTAAACCTCATCTGACTGCCACCAGCACTACTTCCTCGACTGAGTCATACCACAGTAAATCCATGTGAACTAACAAAAAAAATAAAATTGAGTTAAAAGACTTTGAACTTAGTATGTAAAAACACGGCACCCTAAAAGTAATGGCTTAAGAGACTATGAAAAAGTATTATGATCATATAACAATAGTCATATATTTCAAACAGACCTTATTAAAAAGACAAATAACCATGCAGTGAGCATGGAGCCTTGGAGCCATCTGTAGACCACTGAGTGGACTCTGAGCACCATGGCCCCTGAGGCTGCTGGGACTGGTGAGAGCAATAAACAAATGAAGAGAATAGGAGTGGAGTGGCAGAAAGCTGTGTATCAGAGCTCTGCTGTGTCGGCACTCTGATTTCGTTTGTGCTATTACATAATTAAATTTGGAATTGGATCATGCTTTTTAAGAGATTATGTGAGCATATGTTGCTTGAACATGTGCCAGCCTGTGAAATGGGCCTCCTTTCATGAGTACGGTATTAGGTTTAGAGAGTTTATTGAAAATCAGAATTAGTTCGCTGCCAGCAGTTAATGAATTGATGTTATGATCTTGGTCCATATGATGCTATTGTGCTATAACTTAGACTTGACATCAGAATAAAGGAGAAAGAAGTCTACTAAACAAATATTGTAAATTAAGATTATTTTACTTTCCTCTTGTAAAGACGTTTATACACTGAAGCTTCAAATACAGAGTACAGTGTGTTGTGCAAAGTGCACTACTGTGTCTGTGCAGTTATTTTTGTGTGTAGTTTATTTAAATCATAAATATATATGTATATATATTTCTGCAGTCTTACACCATGCATTACGACACATTTTATTTAGTGTTGTTGTTTGTTTGGAGTACTTTGAATAAAGTAAATTGAATAATCAAAATGAACCATTTTCATTTGGAAGCCAAGTGTCATCTATGCACCTTTGAGTTTAACAGCAGTATTCACAGGAAGTTTGTGCATTAGAAAGAAAACGGTATATGAAAAATGTTTGATTGAAATGTTTTATTTATCCTAATCTTTTTCACATCAAAGAGCTCAAACTGCACTTTTTTCTTGCATTTTTTTTTTTGTTTGTTTGTTTGTTTGTTTGTTCTCCCCACATGTCTCTAGTCCCATGCATCACTTCTGTCTTCTCCCTCTTCCACTTCTCTCTCCAGCTCTCCCTGTTGTGCATTCATCAGGATGAGAATGGACAAGCCAGTTGGCTCCACTTAAAGAGACACACATATCAGGGTGCTCCCCCCCTCCATCTGTCATTTTCCTTTCGATTGAAACATGGCCCCTGTCAGTGCACTGGCTGAATACATCACTCTCTCTCTCTTTATTCATGTCTGGCTCTGCTGTCATTGCTACCATGCGGCTGTGCAGGTCCGTAAAGGTTTAAGCGGTTATTCCAGTCATTATTGGCTGTTAAATCTGGTGATGGTCGTAAAGGCCCTGCCTGTTCCCTGTGCCTCAGAGGTCAGCTGATGGCCTGCTTTATGAGCTTGCAGCGCCGTGCATCACTGCTGGGCCGCAGTCTCATTCACGTCCCCTTCCCTTCCATGTTCTACCCCAGAGGTATGACAGCTGGATAGGCAGGCCGCAGACCATCATCTATTTGTTTCCCATCTGCGTGGCTCACCTGACTCACCAAAAAAACCTCCACAGTCCAATATTACACCTCATGACCCCGGGGAGGCTCTTTGTGATTTGTGACTTCACATTATATTAAGTGACTAGACTTGCACGGCCCACGAAGTGAAAGCAAAAATCATGGGGATGGCAAGAGCATGCAATGCAGCAAATTTATGGGACATTTCAAGAAATTGTCATTTTTTACAATCCTATAAGTGCGAGAGTGAGTTACTTGCACTCGTAAGTTGTGTCATTTTCCCATGCCGTTTGTTGGAGTGAAATTCCCCAGATTATCATTGAGTTTCAGAAAGTGAATGACATCAATTTTATTTGACTTGTTTAAAGGCCTTTGCCTCATAATAAGCATTGTTATATGAGACTACTGCTTTAAACTGCTGTGCCACATCAGTTATGACTCAAGGAGAGGAGAGGACAACTTCTGTCATTATCACTGGTTTTATTGAACGCTCATTCATCACACTGACACATTATTCTCTATAAAAACTATGAACATAGTATAGAATAGAATAGAAAGTGGTCAGAGTCAAAGGGAAAAAGGAACACCCATTTTAGTTTTTATTTAAGAAGTCTATTTACTCATGTGAAACTCTGTTCTTTTAAAGGAAAGTCACATTTAATGGCACCTCAATGCATGAATATGGGAGATTGTTCTTTCTGTAGCGACTGCGTGTGCTAATAATTCATTGGCCTGCCAATTATTATTTCTCCTACAATGAGAGACAGGAAGGAGAAGAAAAGGCAGGAGTGAGAGGAAGTGCAGTCTGCTTGCCTCTTGCTCAAGGACTGCTGCACTGCAGCCAAAGACACTTGGATGTTTTCCTCTTTTTCACCCCGTTCTTTCTTGAAGGAGTTTTTCTGGAGAGCTGCACACAGGCATGCTGTCTTTACTGTGAAGTGCAGCCCCTTTATTACCAGGCCTCTGGTGACCTCACCCTGCTGAATGAAGTCATTGACTGAACTGCAGGAAGACAAACCAGCGTTCCGGGGAATTAATCAGGTCCATCAGCGGCAGAGCTTCTGGGTGCTGGACGGCCATGCTGGCTTGGCTGGCTCTGCTGCCCCTGGGAGCGATGCAGGGTAGTTACCGAGTTGACAGCTAGCTGATAGCCCTGCGTCCTTCATATTACGAGCACATCAAAGGCAGGCCTCCCGGATAACGCGTCGGGGTAGAGGAGTGGAGAATGAGGCCTCTCACCACTGTCTGGATGAGTGCAGCATGACCTCATCCGTAACATACTCAGAGTTGGGATGATGGAGTGGGCCAAGAGGCCATTGGGAGGGAAGCAATTTGGATGTTTAGCCACCTGAATCTCAGTTTTCTTAACATGCTGTTTCCCAGTGGTGAATAAAATAATGATAATAATAATCATCCTCTTCCCTATGCTTTCTGCACTCTCTTCTCCTCTGCTGCTGTCATTTGTGCCTAGTCTGTTGTGTTCTAGCCTGTCTATGTAATTTGCCTTGTGTGATGGCATGCCGCTCTGTCCAAAAATAAAGAGAAGACACTCTATAGACACCACCAATTAGAGAGACAATTAGACAGAGCCAAGCCACTCTAGGGCTGCTAAGTACTCACAAGTCTGTCCCGCCTGCTTGCTCTGTGTATTGGTGTAGTTTGTGTCATGATGCCTTTGGAGATATACTAATACTCTTTGTGGCATGTTTATTATTTTTACCTCACTTCGTGTCTGTCTGTGTGTGGATATGTATAGACTAGCTTGACACTGGGATTTCCTGTGTTTGAATGTAGGAAGGTCAGGAGCATAAGTAAGGTGTTGTTTCAGGCCACTTTATGAGGAGCACAACAGTGAAAAGCTAGTGAGCCCCTTGTCATAGATGAAGAGCCATTAGCTCGCCAGCCAGTGCTTTGTTATGCTAACAGTTCAGCACTTTATGCAGAAAATGACCTCCTTTTACCCCTTTTGAACAAAATAGACTTTATTATATCATTTTATTACCGCCTTTCTTGTCTGCGAAAGGCAGTCATTTGGTGATGTTTGATGATGCGAGTGTGTTTGTGCGCGACTGAAGAGAGGCGGGGGTGTTTTGCGTCTGAATTCCTGAGCTGTGTGAAAAGGATCGCTTTCTTTGGGTCTGAATTTAATGAGATGATCAATGACCCTCAAGATTCACATTCACAACAGGGAGAGAAAAAGAATGAGGGAGCTGAAGACTCAATAGGTTTACTGCGATTGTATGTCAGCTGTGGTCCTCCTTTGAAAATGTGAATTGTTTTTGAAACATGAAATCCTCCTTTTTGATTGCCGAGGGTTGGATTTCCTTTGATGTAGCTGAGGCAGACAGAAGCAGGTCTAGGATTCTTTTTCAAGTTACTTTCTGTATTAGACAAGACATTGGTCAATGATAAGTACGAGAGGCTGATTAGACAACAGGGGTTTTTATGCATGTTACTGGAGTGCATGGGTCACAGTAAAAGGGTCATTCCACCATCAGCAAATGGACTCTGATGTCTTAGCATAGTGCAGTGCTGTTGGACAATTTGTTCTGACTGATTTCAGCTAATTGTACTCACCTTCCCCTCTCCTTCCCTTTGAACTGTAAAGGTAAGAAGGGAATCAGAGAGGTAGCCTGGAAACAGTACTGACAGATAGGACTGTGTTCTCACTTTGAATTATGGAGCACACAGTTAGATGTCAAAATGTATTGCTTTTGAAATCATACAACTGTAATATTTACCAACACTGTGGGTGCACTTGTTGGGTTCTGCATATTAATTAGCCTACATTTTGTTTTAATTGTGGTATGTGATGTTATGTCCTGTATTTACACTAAAATCATGATTTTAAAAAAAGAAAAAAATATGCACTAAACATAATCTGCTTGAGTAAATCTGGGTCTCTTTGTGTTTACATATATATTTTATATACATATGCAACATGTGTGCAGTTTTGCTACTGATGTGGTCCACATGTCATGACAGCGGAAGGACACTATCCTCTGGTATGTTTTGTTGTGCCCTCTTCCTTAATTTGTCTATTGTGAGTGTGAAGGGGAGCCAGGGAGATGACATCATGCAGCAGGCAGTGTTTGAAGTGCCAGTCCTGAAGGAACCACTTATAGCAATTAGGATATCCTTGAACAAGCGTTTGCGAAACATTGGCTGGTTTTTGGCATTTGCCTCCCGTTCCTGCCTACTAACTAGCGAGGTTTGATCTCCCATAATTATCTACCCACCGGCTCCTCACTCCTGACAGCTCTCTCCCTGGAGAGGGCTGAATGCCGGGGCTACTCACTGATTGCATCAAAGTGTCAGAAATTGCAACATCAAAAATAATAACTGATATTCCGGCGGCAGGCTGCTCTTTGAATATTTCCTTTAAAACGCTCTCTAATTTGTGTCTCGCATGGTGCCAATGTGTGTGTGACTGTGAGGGCTTAAAGCAAATAAAAGCAGGGGAAGTGCATTCATTATTGAACCCCTATTTACATATGGCAGACTATTCTGTCTGAACTGGCATGAAATAGATATGCGTTTATTCTAGTGCTGCTTTTACCCTATCCTGCACTTCTTTCAGGACTTGCTCAGCATCTGTCCCTTTTGCATCCTTCCTACCAATTTTGAAATTTTTTTGCAGTGCCCTACAGTACATATCTGGCATCAACATCATAAATGTCCATTCAGCAGAACTAACAAAAACTGACTAGGTGGTGCATCGATAGGAATGTCCATCCCAGAACTAAAACACAACATATTTGATCCAGGGCAAAGGCACAAAGCTGTGTGATAATGAATTGCAGCAAAACATTACTGTAGCTAGAATAAAAGTAGCTGCCAGAATTCATTTAACTGTAAAAATGTGAAATTAAAGGATTGAAATACCCAAATTTTGTGCCTTTCACTGCTTTTCATGTTCGACCACAGGTTAAATATGGCAGGATAAAAGAAATTTAAACACAGTTTAGACACATCTTAACTGACTTTAGATGAAAACTAGATAGATTTTTTTTCCACATACAAAGTGCAGTCACAGCTATTCTCTAAGCCCTTATTTTGTTCACAACCAAATGCTCTTAGTAGAATGACCAGAACTATGCCATCCTCAGATAATTCTCACAGAAATGTAAGCCAGTGTCCAGACAAACACATAAATATTCGGTCAGGCAGTGTGTCCAGAGGGTCCACTTGCAGCAATGTTAGCGGGCTCTTTGAGGGTGACATCCATATTTCAACACCTAGCTTGACTTCCCCGACCTTGCCGAGTTACACATTAATAACACATTTATAATACATAATCTCTCTCTTGTTCTTACCGTGTACATTTTTCTGTTCAATTCTGATGGCATTTGTTTTTAATTGTGGACATCAGATGAATAATTTTCAATGTCTCTCTTTATTGTTTCACTAAAGACCATTTTCATCACCTGCCCAGTGTCTAAGGATAGGGCTTAGCCTTGTTAGTGGTGAGTTTTACTTCAATGAATTGAAGGGGACAATTGTGTGTTAAAGCAATGAATTGAGATAGACAGTCAGCCAAGGTTTTTGCAAGGATGAAATTAAAATCAGCACAGCAGCGAATGGGGCTGCTTTACCAGAATAAATTAATGCCTGAAGAGAGGGGAGAGGCAGGTTTGCTTTGCAATGACAAATGTTGATTTCCCCCGAGGTATTTAAAGTGATTTGACCCAGTCATTCTTTTAAATCACAGACAGGAGATGATAAATGTGCTACTAATGAGGCCTCTGCATTTTATCTCTCACTCTACCTCCTGCAGGATTGCCCAGGCTCTTAGAGCTGCCTGCTATGCCTTCACATGCTTTTAAAAAGCACCCTTAGCCTCTCTAAATCCCAACAATGCAGCGTACAGGAAAAAACATCTACATGTATCTCTTACATGCTGTGAAAGATTGTCAGAAAATTAAAATCAAACACGCAATCACATTGTTCTGCAAATGCACCCTTTTTAAGAGCGCCGCTAATCTGAAAAAGAGTCACTGAAATTCAACCCTGTCAGCATTTGTAGACATTATGATAATCTTCCTACCAAGGACCGCCGCTTTATTTATTTTTTTCTTTTTCTGTGTCTTCCCTTCATCTAAAAGGTAAGCATTTGGCCTATATGCAGTGACAAAAACCAGAGCTTCATGAGCTGTTAACAGCATTGCTCTCATTATCTGCAGCAATGAGCATGTTGTGGAAGGAGACGAAGACTCTTTTCAGGTGCAGATGTAGAGCATCATTGATAGGGTGTGCTGCTTTCCTCTTTTACAGCTGGCCTCTGATCAATCAGTGCTGACAGGGCAGGGGCTTTGTGTGCCCCATAGTGGGACAAATGTCTGCCAGGGAGCGGGGCACACCTGAAAAGAGGAAGCGACACACACCACCCAGTACCTCGCCTGCAGATTAGCCCCAGCCCGCTTTGATGGATTAGCATGTAGAAAAATTGCTTGATTATTGATATGAAAATGGTTTGGGGGTCTTAAGGGGGAAGAGGAGGGTCCCGAGTTGGTGTGTTTCTGAGGAATGTGTGCGTGCAGTAGCAGTGATTATCTGCCTCACTTTCCCTTCACTCACCTGCCCCCCTTCACCCTCACTCTCAGAGAAGAGTGGTACAAAGGAAAGACGAGGACATGGGGAGGAGGTAAAATGTGCCTAGGCTCTCTCCAGGAGAGACACAGTCAGCCGCCCTTCATGAAATATTGTTCATCATCATATTAACAGGGCTGAACGTGTGGAGATAAGGCCTGTCTAAAAAAGTAAGCAGAATGTCCCTGTGAGATATTTCAATCCTCATCCCCCCTACATTACCTTATTCATTCTTTCAGAGTGAATATGAAATGTAGCAGGACCCTTTTTTCAGCCAGCCCAAGAAAATGATGACATAATCACCTCCTCTTTAATTGCTTGATTTGTCAATCCCTCACAATCCTGTGGTGCTGTCATATATGTCTCCTGTCTCCAGAATTCTGTTACTGTCAAATCTTACTGTCAGCAACAGAGCAAGGCCTGGAATTTGCATAGTTCTCAATTATGTTCATTTTACACTACATATTAGATACAACCCTTGCAAAAATGTACCAAGTTATAGCATATAAATGCACATATAAAAGGGCTCAGTGAGCAGCCTGTATTTTATGACATAAACCTAATCAGCCCCAGAGAGTGGCAATAGGGTGACGTGCAGAAAGCTGTTAAAATTGTGGCATCTTCTCTGTGCTGATGACTTCAGCCTCAGAAAGGTATTTTCATAAGGTACCACCAGAAACTGCTTAATTCTAAGTGCTGTAGAAAATCTGCAGAGCTGAGGCTGTAAACTGAACAAAGATTCCCTTTCAGAGCTCCAATTATTATTACCATTTCTTGCTAAGGCACAAGTCCTATAAATATGATTGATGTAATTATGGTGAAGTCGATCAGTAAGAATACAAGGTGGCAAGTAAAACTAATGCTTGTCATCTAAGTTATTTATTCAACACCAACTGATGCAGATAAATTAAATAAGAGCCTTGTTTCTTTTATATTTGACACAAGTATAAAAATATTGCTTTCACTTTTCAAGTTGTCAAGTTTGTATCAGAAGGGGGAAAGAAAAGAATTTTGAGATTGATGAATACCTTCTCTTTATTCCCTGTCACCCTGTGTAGTTCTCTGGACACAAGCGTATGGCTACAAATGTTCCACTCATAAGGTGATTTGAATGAAAACACAATGCAAAATGTATTTGAGTTGAAATCTGGGTGTCAATGCGAATGATCGTTGTTCCACAGTTATCAGATGTGGTTCGTCTCTGAGCAAATGAGGATGAAGGATTTGTGAGAGCCATAGATTAGCTTCCTGGTTACTGGCATCCTGATCACAGGAAGTTGGGCCCTGTCTGTTAAATGTCATCTGTGTCCAATGGATGGGATGTCACTCTCCTGCAGCTCAGCCCTATTACTGCATATGGAGGCCTCTCAGAGGAGCAGTCCCTGACTAATGGAAACAGTGTGTGCACAGTCTGAACTGTAGAACTCTGGTGACCAACACAAGTAACGCAAAAAGCGTGTGTTTTACAACCCCTCATGTAAAGGTCCAGTCGTAAACTGAGAATTTACGCCCTTCATTAAGGGTAATACAATGCACATAACTCTAACGTATAACAATTTGGGAGAGCTATAAAGTAACCATTTTATACCTTCTCAAATCTGTGACTTGTAGGTGACCCTGGTAGAAGCAGTGTTAGGCCAGGTAAATTTACAGTGACAGCATATTCACTCTGATAGGCCTCTGCATTTTTAGGGAATTAGAAGTGCCAAAATACAAAATGACTTAAATATTATTTTTATGTACCCCATCAGAATATTAGTCTCCAAAGCATAATTTACAACTTGTAACTCAAGTTTTTTTGTTCAAGGAGACTTCACATTGATTCAAGTCTTTACTTTTATAGGCAGTCAGGGAAGGATAGAAACCCACCTCTGTTTTCCTGGTTGTTTCTTACTAAAGGAGACGTGGTTGCGTTCGAGGTTGCAGCTCCTAAACTATGGAATGCACTACCATTACATTTGAGATCTGTGGACTCTATTGAAACTGTTAAAGAGCAGCTCAAGACTCATTTGTATAGGCTTGTTTTTAACTAGTGGATATTATTGTTGTGTTTTAATATTTATATTTTTATTTGTTGATTGTTGTTGGGAAGCACTTTGTGATCCTTATCTAGAAAGGTGCCATATCAGTAAACTTTGCTTACTTAATTGTAAGATATTGTAACTAATGTGCTTTAGCAATAGTTCAAATGTTTCTCAGTTGTAATCATAATTCTAAAAGTAGAATGGCATCAAGGCATGTCAATTTATTTATAAGCATTTCTAAAAACTATAAATAATTTCAAAATTTAGGAGCAGGCACTGCAAAGGCCTGATCTCCCATGCCCATGCTATGCTATATCAGCTCAGCAGTGGGAGTTTGCAAATTTAAGAGATGAGAGGTGAGGAGGTGCCAATCCATGCAATGACTTAAAAACAAACAATAAAATCTAAAATCTTCTAAAAATAACCAGGAGCCAATACAAAAAAGCCTCTTGGCTGATGTGGTCTTGCTTGCATGTGAGAGCAGAGCTTGTCAGACTGACACCTGAATAAAGCCTATTACAATAGTAGAGCCAAGACGAAATGAAGGCATGCAGAACCTTTTCAGTCAGAGCTTTCTCTTCATAAGTGCCTTCAGTTGAATGAAGCTACCTTTAACAATGATATTTATTTGTTTATCAAGAGTGAAATTGTTTTCAAAGGTCACTCCCAGGTTCTTTGCAAACAGTACATCCTTAAAGAGCCGAGGTCAGGGCTTCCAACAATACGACTTCTGTTTTTCTTTTTGTTTAAATTAAGAAAATGTGATGCTGTCCATGCAGGCATGAAATAGTTTTTGATGTCAAGAATATTATCAGGATTCTGAGTTTATCTGTAGTGAAGTACAGTGTTTCATTACAAAAATAAATCGAAGCCTGAGTAGAAAAGCCTGAAGAGAAGTGTGTTATTTCTGCTGAGCTGTGGCTGGCACTAAAGGTTCACATCAGGACGAGATCACAGGGATTTCTCCCAGGAAAAGCTTTGTGTTTCAGAATTCATTAACAAGATCTGAGGAAAGAGAGAAAGCGCGAGCTCCTGGTCAGTGAGGCGCCTTTCTTTTCTTTTCTTTTTTACCACCTATAAAAACTCCCAGTTTAGCTTCAAGAAGAGACAGATTTTTACTAAAGCAGCTATTTCCCAGAGGGTCGTGTTTACTGTGATTCTGGGTGAGACTGTGATGACTGCAGGCCCAAAGTCAGCCAGGACTCAACGGGCAGGACTCAGCTGTTTCTCAGGCCACTAAACCAGTGATGTGTTTAAAGACCTGACGCATTATTTGACCCCTGAATAAGTGAGGATTGGTCTGTGTTTCTGTGAGGACTGGTAAGCACAGGAATATCAAATAGAAGCCTAAATATTGTGAGGGTTAAAGTGAAAATGACCCTAAGACAATGTTAGCAGCAGTTACAAAAGCATGCTGGCCTGTAACAGAAACAAGAGTCAACATTACATCTGCTTGCCAACATTATGCAGTCATGTGATAGTTGTCATGGTAACTGATGCATTTGTATTGTTTAAATTTGCAATTTATTGTGGGAGGAAATTGTAATGTTATTGGAAGATATAAATCCAGGGAACCTGGTTTATGGTTTGGATCTCATCCAGCTTTTAACACTTTTTAAGAGTCTTAAGTTTTCAATACAAGGTTGTAAAAAGAATTTGCAGATGTAGTCTCTTTATGCTACTCCCAATAAACACACGAAATATATAAGTGATTGAATACATAATTAAGTAAAATGAATACATAACAGATTGTGGCTGGGCCAAGCAGCAACCTCTGAAGTGCCAAAAACTGCAGTTCCTATAGTGGCCATGTGAGGCTGACTCCAAGAGTGAGTCAATCCCCATAGATTCCAATGTTAAAATGCCCAGCTTTACAGCAGAAATAAACATGTTTTCAGCCTGCTACAAAAAAGATTTTGGTTTCCATCAATAGTTTCCAACGTTGTAACAGCTGTATAGTGGGTGAATTCTTTTATAACTCACTGATTTGGATACTGTGTCCGCTAGGGCTCACCTCCACTAACCTCACCTCCACTGACTCCACTAAGTCACTGTATTGGACTTGTCAACTGTCTTTGTGCTGCTGGTTTTTAATGCATTTATCTGACAAATAATATGATTTGCTGTGCATCTAAGAAGTCTGTGCTCCAGTTTGGTTTAGTAAAATTTTAGTATCTTATTAGTCTGTTGCTTAGCACTAATTAGCAGGTATGTGATTTGTGCATTCCAACTTCCTAACCAAGCTTGCTTGCATTAGCTGATAACTTAGCCCCTCATCCTCTCATCCAAATACGGTCACTTCTGTCTCCAAAATCCTAACATGGCAGCAGCCAAAACACTAACCAAGGTTGAGGCCTCAGAAAGCGGAGTCCAAACCAATGGGTGATGTCTCAATGGTTACATCCACCTTTTATATACTGTATTTTACAGCTGGGGTGGTTATGGTCTTTTGGTGTCCTTTGGGCTCTGAGCAGACACTTCTTCAGTGTCACAGATGCCTGGTAGATAGGTGACGGCGTCAGTGTGGGCAGTTTTAATTCCCCACTGCCGAGTCTTCCAGTCTTGGGCTGTGTACATTTCATTGCAGTTTTAGATCTTTTTACTGGTTTGTATTGGTTTGTATGGAGCCTTTATTTTATTATACACACAATTCCCAGTTTATGAAATTTGATGGCTATAACCAGGATAGCCTAATACATTTCAATGCCCAAAATGAGTAAAGCTAACTTTCTGTTGAATATTGGATCTTATTGGGTTTTTTTATTATAATTTATCTACATTTTTTCATTTTATTTTATTTTATTTGTCAGTGTTTTTCTTAATTTGGAGTCTGTATGCTGTTTTATGTGGATGATTAAGTGTTAATGATGGTAAGTGAATCCTTTGTTGTTGTGTTGAGCTGTGATTAGTCTTTGTGTAGTGTGGCAGCAGATGGTCATTTGGCGCCTGCACAGTCGGATCTGTTCAGGTCAGTCTTTATAAGGTCGATGTCCTGTTTACCTCAACAGCCATCTGATACCCAGATCCCAGTGCCAGATTACCTGCTGTCTCTGACTCTCATATTGGAAAATCATTCATACTCACAGTGTTGGAATATTTGAGAGGAGTGATTTAATTTCACACCTCTGTACTCTTTCATTACAAAAGAAGACACAGACACATAAAGAATTTAAACTACATTTAAAATACTGGGTATTCAGTATCTAAATATTATCAGGGATTAATCAAAATACCAGAATTTTATGGTGTGAGCTGTTATTTTATTTTGGGAAGAGTCCTTCTACAACATTGAAGGTTTGATCCATCCATTTTCTTCAGCTTATCCAATTCAAGGTCGTCCAGCTGTCATAGGACGAGAGGCAGGGTACACCCTGGACAGGTCACCAGTCTGTCACAGGGCTAACACATAAAGACGGACAACGATTCACACTCACATTCATACCTACGGCCAATTTAGAATCACCAGTTAACCTAACCCCATGCATGTCTTTGGACTGTGGGAGGAAGCCGGAGTACCTGGAGAGAACGCAGGTACAGGGAGAACATGTAAACTCCACACAGAAAAGTTCCGGCCAGGACTTTCTTGCTGTGAGGCAACAGTGCTAACCACAACGCCACCGTGCCACCCTGAGGGTTTGATTTTCAATATAATATATACCAGCCATCATCAAACTTAAGACCGCCATGACCTGTTTCAAAGTCTTCTGAAGACTATCCAAACCTTTAATTAAAACTCTGAACATTACACCTAAAATACAGCATTTCTTTTTTTGTGTTTTTATTGATTCATTTTGAACTTCTGAGAAATTTCTTGGTGAGGCTGATTCTCCACTAACAGTTTTACTTCCACCACCTGACAGTCTGTCCCACCACTGGCAAGATATAAGGACAAGTTCAGGATCAAAAATAGGTGATAAATATAAAGAATTGATGTGGAATTTTTAAATTGTTTTATTGTTTTTTTTCCCAAATGTAAATATTTAATGTCACTTTTAATGTCAAACTAAACACAAAATTATTTTTTATTTATTGCAAATCGCTTCTTGCAGCCCTCATGCAGTACCTTCATGGCCCACATGGGGTGAACACTTTGGGAATCACAAATACTGTATACAGTGGTGTGAAAAATTGTTTGCCCTCTTTCTGATTTCTTATTTTTTTGCATGTTTGTCACACTTAAATGTTTCAGATCATCAAACAAATTTTAATATTAGACAAAGATAACACAAGTCAACACAAAATGCAGTTTTTAAATGATGATTTCATTTATTAAGGGAAAAAAGATATCCAAACCTACCTGGCCCTCTGTGAAAAAGTAATTGCCCCCCTTGTTAAATCATGAATCAACTGAGATTAACCACATTTTTTAGAAAGCTGAGTTCAATTTTACCAGCTA
>VUQI01010587.1:5563-37053 GCA_015106735.1 Paratilapia polleni
CCCCCCCACACACACACACACACACTCCCCACCTACCCCACCAGCAGCTGGAAAACAGGGGTTAAAACCGGCTGAAGTGTCCTTGAAGTCTAAGTCCTATCAGGTACAAAAGAGCCGCCGTGTTTTTATTATTCATTTTAATATTATTTTATTTTTATTATATAAAAATTCAAATAAAACCGGGCTCAGCTGCATTAAGGCGCACATATATGTGTGTATTTCTGGGGACAAGCCGTCCAAAGTGCTCCCCTGCGTCTCTGCGTAAAGCTGTACAGTAAATCGTTTGCACGGTATAGTCACCTCTCTGGATTGAAGTCGGGTTTTAACTGGAAAGGAGGTTGAAGGTCCATGTTTGTTGCAATTCATTACATTAAAAGGAATCGGGGAGGGATCCTGGGTATTACCCCCCTCCACACACACCACACACGCATACACCCCTCTTTCCTTATTTTTTATCCCTTCTTCTTCTACTACCACCCGCTCTTTGTTTATGTTGTAATGTACATATTTTTTCGTGAAGGTATTATAATAGCCGGTCTCCGTGCTGATTGGGCGCTCAGGTTGGTGAGTGAACGCCCTGCAGATTATGTCAGATTGCGTGCAGAAACCAAACCAGCCCAGCCTTTGAACTTCACCGCTTTTGGCTCGTATTCACGCTCTTCCGCTCATTTCCAAGCCAGGTGCTTGACGACAAACCTCAGAGAGAGAGCGCGTGTGTGTGTGACAGAAAAAAATAACACTGAATACTTTTACGACTCCTGCAGACTGCGGAACATCGCTTTCACCTTTGTGGATTTTTTACGTGTGTGCATCTTGCATGTGTTTTTTCCTGTATTGCCTGCCGCAGGTCTGACACAGAGTTGTTACTGGACTTAAACGATCGCGCAGCAGTTTTAAAACTCGGGGAAAAACGCACCGGGCGCTGGATTTTTATTTTCTTTTATTTTCCTTTTTTGCAGTTTTCCAGTCTCTGAACATCCCAGACGGGGCATGAGTGGTATCTGGCATCTAGACAGGTGAATAGTTTGCCTTCTTTCCGATCAGAACTTTTCCTCGTCATTAACATTGGGGATAAAAGTACAGTCTTAAGATGTCAAAGCCTGCTGATCATATCAAGAGACCCATGAACGCATTCATGGTTTGGTCCCGGGGCCAGAGGAGGAAAATGGCACAGGATAATCCCAAAATGCACAACTCGGAGATCAGCAAAAGACTGGGCGCCGAGTGGAAGCTGCTTTCGGAGTCTGAGAAGAGACCTTACATCGATGAGGCCAAGAGGCTGCGGGCTCAGCACATGAAGGAGCACCCCGACTACAAGTACAGACCCAGGCGCAAACCCAAAAACCTGCTCAAGAAGGACCGGTACGTTTTCCCGTTGCCTTACCTCGGGGACACCGATCACTTGAAGGGACTTCCCGTGTCGGCCGCGGACTCTCTTTTGGGCTCCACGGAGAAAGCCAGAGCGTTTCTGCCGCCGACGTCCGCCCCATACTCCTTCCTCGACCCGAGTCAGTTCAGCTCCAGCGCCATCCAGAAGATGACAGAGATGCCCCACACGTTGAGCACCAGCACTTTGCCGTACGCGTCCTCCTTGGGATACCAGAACGGCGCGTTCGGCACCCTTGGGTGCCCCAGTCAGCACACCCACACCCACCCGTCGCCCACAAACCCGGGCTATGTCGTCCCGTGTAACTGCACAGCCTGGTCAGCGTCAAGTTTACAGCCCCCGGTGGCCTACATACTTTTTCCAGGTATGACCAAGACTGGGATAGACCCATATTCATCCGCACACGCCACTGCCATGTAACCCTCAAGACTCGTTTCCTCTTTTTAATTCACTTGAATACTTAAATGCATGTAAATATATTATGGACAGCGCGCCCCATTAAAAAGGCATGAACAGTATTAACTGCCTTGGACTTGTTATGGCACACAAAAGAGAAAAAAAACTTTTCCAGAAATCCACCAAGTTCCTGCTTGAGCAAAGGAGCTGGAGTTTGGTGTAAAGGACGGAGCCCTGTGAACTGTAAGAAATGTAAATGTTATAACGTTTATGGCAACCAGAAAAGGAGGCCTTTAACTTTATTTATTGTGTACATTTCAATGCTGATATGCTGATTTGTGTTGATTATTGATAGGCTACACATTTATTTTGAAAAATTGGCTTGCACAATTAGCGTTCATATTTCCTGTATAAGCCTAAGTAGTCCACATTTTGGCAATTTTATGATGATGTTCTGGATATAGGGTCAAAATCAGGACATGTAGGCTGGATTAAATACGGGTTATATTGTTTATATTTATCAAAAAAGAAAAGTGGCACATAAAACTAGACGGTCTATTTAAGAAGACAAAAATGAGGGGAAAAAAATCATTTACATCCAGATGTTTCATTTTGCATTTTTACCTGTGGTTCAGTGCTAATATAGTCACATGCGTCATTTTACTTTGGTTTCTGTTTTTTAAGGATAACTTCTATTTGAATTCAAGGAGTTCTATGTGTATTTTCTATCTAAGATGGTAATTTAAAACCTGTCATGTTATGGAAAGGATAATGTATCTAGAAGGTTGATACCTCCTGCTCTTTGTTCAAGTGCTGAGCAAAGACATTTTCAATAAAGACAATCTGTCTTCAACCAGATCAATTTCCTGTATTTGTAGGTTATTGACACCACGGAGATACTGTTATAATGTGCACGTGCTGCGGGGGCGTTTAAACCGCCAAAGTAAAAGCTCAATTAAATAGATTTAAAACATTTAATAAATACAAAATAATATTATTATTGTTGCGGTATTTGAATAAAACCGAACGTTAGAAATTTAAGTGAAAAATCATGTTTAAAAGGACTTTCTTTTTTAATATTAGAACCAAGCTAATCAATACTGTTGATAGGCTGCACACTAGAACAATAACACCCAAATAAATCCTCTTTTTCCTAATCGATCCTCTCTCCTGTGTGCAGTAGTTAAAGCTGTCAGTTTGCTTCCCTCTGATCATTCTCTCCACAAAGCTTCATTCCCTAAGTGCTTCGGTTTTTTCTTTTTTTTTTAAAATTATGATCATTGCTCTGCTTCTTGTTGCAGAAGCAGGGTTCAGGCATGTTCGGCGGTGCAGCGTGGTGAAGGTGTGTTTGTGACACCGGGATGAACCGGTTTTTGATGTTTGACAGTTCAGGAGAGGCCTCCCTGGAGGGATTCCGCCCGTTCGACTCGTCTGACTGCTTAATCACTTCAAGGAGCTTCTTAATTACAGGTTTAACTAATGGAGCAAACTGATTTTTTTTCTTTTTTGTGCAACTTTCTGATTGGTTGTAAAGCAGCCTACCGCTTGGCTCTGATGCGGTTTAAAAAATCTCTGCGTGTACGTTTTCTGCTGTAGCCAAAAACTCCGCTAACACCGCCCCCCCCCATTAGCACCAAGTCATCCACACGTGTTTAAACCTGCAGCAGCCTGTGAATGAAAAAGGCCCCGGCTCTTATTAAGACAACAGAGAGTGAACAGAGCTTTACGACGCCAAAAAAACAAAACAAGGAGGAATTAAACCAAACGTGAATCCTGCGCAGGGCGCGCGGAGGGGTGGTTTCTTCTTCTATTCTTGTTAATGGAGGCTGATGGACGTGCGTATCGCGCGCGCGCACGTGTGTGTGTAGCTGGCCCATATTAATACTGTAGTATTAATTAAAAAAAAAAAAAATCATTCCACATCCAAATTGTTTACTTATCTGCCAGGAACATATGTGGGGAGAAGTTACCATTCTGCACTATTGCCCAAGGTGCAATTCAATCCTGGGGAGGAAGAGGAGGGAGGGGAGGGAAAAGGAGGAGAGGGGGGCAGATTTTTTATGACAGACTTAGTCCTTATCTGCAGCTGTAAATTAGGGTGATACTTCATTGAACCGAATGTGAAGTTTTACATCAAACCCCTAAAGCGTCCTAATTCAACTTTGAAATGAGACAATTATAATTACTTTCAGGAGTAGCTGCAGACATGGATAAAGGCCCATATACGTGTGTGTATGTAGAATTCAGCCCTTATATATGTAAGACAGCATTGTTTGAAATCTCTTTTATTTCAACTTTTACCGGCTAGGATTCACTCACTACCTGTAATTATCCAACTTAGTCACGGAAATTGAGTGCGGTTACAACGCCCCGAAATAAATAACGATAAACGGCATGTGAGAGCTATAATGGGAGGGAAATTATGATTTAAAATTATAGGGAGAAGGGTGTGTGTGTGTGTGTGTGTGTGTGTGTGTGTGTGCGCGTGCGTGTGTGTTTAAATCTCTCTTCCCCCCTTGACGTTTTTATTGGAGCACAACAGAGAGAATTCAATCTGCCTTATCTCTCCAGGACTCCTTTTCAGCGCGAGATCAGAGGAAAAAGGAGAGGATAATTGTTCTTTATTTTATTTAATTTAACGCGACAGCCAGCGCTTTCAGGTCATTTATATGCTTCATTTAGTGATAAAAGTCAATGAGGAAGGGAAACACCGAGTAAAGCAGGCGCTTTGACTTCTCTTTATTATTATTTTTTTTCTCAAAAACACAAAGTCTAAAAAAGAATAAAAAAAATTAAAACAGAAGAAACAATAATAGGATGGGGAGGAGAGGAGGTGGACATTTTTAATTAAAAGCCATGGGTCATTTACATTATTGTGTTTTAATGTCTCCCTGAAATCATCAGCAGCAAATGGAGTTTGATAAGTGGCTGTTGAGAATGTGGTTTTGTATTTAGGCGTACTAATTTTCTGAAACAGAGGCTGAAGAGTATTATGATGAAGATGATGATGACAGTGTCATTGTTGTTGCTTCTCTGATGATGATGATGATGATAGAAGAAGAGAAAAATATGCCAAAACACAGGCCGGTTTATCAAAGCTGAATTCATTTTGGTTTCAACGCGAGATTTCACACAATATATTGAGATATTTTTTTAAATGCATTTTTTTGGGGTGTGTGTAAAAGCTGATCTCATTTCAGCATATTAAATATTGTCTAAAAAAAAAAAAGAAGTCATCACTGGCTAAATCCCGGTCTATCTAAAATTGAATCTGGGATACCATTTTGACGGGAGAAAAGTAAAACCGTATAGTTTTGTTGTTTGAAGACGCGGGGGCTTGAATTTGGGGATCCCTGAATTCTCATTTGAAAGAAATGAAATGGTGAACGAGCTGATAAAGAAAAAAAAGGGAGGGGGGCGGTTGAGCTGAGAGAAAAGGAATCATGGCACGGTTGTTTAATGCGCTGCACCAGTCGGAAAAGTGATTTACACCAAGACTTTATTCCCCCCGACTGATAGAAAGACAGCGCGTGCCTTTTTTTTCTTGTATTATTATTTATCGGGCACGCGCGCACACATGCACGTGGGCCTATGTGGTCAGTTCTCTGGAGGTGATCGGATACAGATTGCTGGGATACGGACGTTATGCTTCACTCATAGAAGCAAAGTGCATCCATCAGGTCCAGTTTGCACAAAAGTTTAGTCTGCGCTCATTTAACTCTTCCTTTGCCGACAATTCACATTTTTTGCGCGTGAAGAAATTCCTGCAACATTTGGAGCCATAAAAACCACAGTGTGATATTTGCCACTCTTAAAAAACATTTATTTATTTATTATTTTATTTATTATATATATATATATACATATATATATATGTATATATATATATGACTGATACTTTGCCTTTTAACTGAGTAAATATTTTCTCTATTTAAGAAGACTGGCCTTAATTTGAGGCACATATTAAATGAAATCATAATTTAAACTCACAGGTGCCCACAGACTTGGGCCTTGTTACTTTTCATCATATTGTGTGAAAATAAATGAAAGAGTTTTTTTTTTTTTTTTTAAATATACTTATTGATGCCAATGGATAAATCTTTTAATCTGACTTATTAAAAGTTATCAGTGTCTGAATTTGACCACCGTTACGTGTTGCATATGTCAATAAGAGCCACAAGGAGGTAAAATTTATCATCTAAGATCAGATGAAAGTAAGAAAAAAAGAATACCTTTTTCTGTCTGAATTTTACATTTTCTTCTTTCCTAACTTAACTCACTTGTTATCTCAGATTTAATTTCTGACCCTTTGCAATGATTCTGACCCCCCAGGTTACGATCTGCTGTTTTAACCCCATTTCTACATTTAACATTTTCTTTGTCCTTCCTTGTGCAGCTTTGCTTTTCTTCTTGGTCTTCTTTTATTTATTTATTAGATTTATAGACAGTATTTCAGTGGCACGAGCTGTTGTTTCAGAGCCTTGTGACCACACACTCATACAGCACTTATCAGCCTTGCTTTATTTACTTATTTATTCATTATTATGTTTATTGTTATTATTATTATGCATGTCCCCTGCTCAGACACCTTCCATATACACTAATTTCATGATTTACATTGAAACACCACCACATTTGTGTGTATGCATGTGTGCTTCTTTTGTGCTATTGTGTTGTGTCTTTGTTGCTCTCTGAATGTTCATGCGACTTAAACTTTCTATACTTTGAATCATGCAAGTGAGGTTTTTAATATTTCAGATGGTTTTTGAGGCATAAGACTTCTGCTGATTTTTTTTATGTTAATAAAAATAACAATAATTTCCAAAATGCTCAGCTTGGGGTGTTAAAATTAACTTATTATACTTAAGTTATACAATTTTGATATATGTTGATATTTGCTATAAACCCTTGCTGTTGCAGACCTGCAAATACTCAGCAAAACTCAATTTTCATATGATGTAATTTATGTATTTATTTTTAAAGACCCTTTGAGGGTCTTTTGAGAAGGAAAAGCTTTGAAGTATGTTACAGATATGAAAGCATACATGGTACAAAATCTCATATGATCAATGAGCATTCTTGAGGTATCCATAATTTATAAATAAAGTTGTGTTTTTCAGAAAATTCACTGCATTTATTATTTCCTTTTTTAACAGTTGTTCTCGGATGTTGTGCGATATTTGATTTATTTCTCTGTTTGAGTAAGCTGTGGACAGCTCAGTGGAGGCCTCTGCACCGTTATGAGCTCATGTGACTCTTGTCTTTAATCACGGGTTACTTCTTTAACCAAACAATCTCCTCAGCTAATCTTTGCAAAATACTGTTTTGGAAACATGCCACACCACCGGATGATGCGTCATACCAGAAAACAATTCCTGCTATAATGAAATGTGATGAGTGTTGAATATAGAAAGATGAATACAATCACATTTGCCAAGATACAAACTGTACATATACAGCCAAAGCAGCTGATTCCAGTGTAAAACATGAAGGGGTTTCCATTTGTCCCATTGCACATGTAGCTCACTGGGGATTATTTATTTATTTAATTTTTTTTTGGGGGGGGGGGTGCATTTAAGTGAGTAAAGATGTGGAAAATCTCTTGATTTTTTATTTTTTTTTGCTTGGTCTGTAGTGCAGTTATTTTGACCTCAGTATTTCTAAAATCCTGCTTGCTGCCCCATTCATGACATAAAATAAAGGACAATATTGGTCTTCATAAACTGCAAAGCAAGTAAATAGAGGAAACTCAACTTCTGATATCAAGCTGTCAAACACACACACTTGTGAAGGGTGGATGCAAACACACACACACACACACACACACACACATGCGCACACACAGAACTACCTGGCTGATTTAGTGCCTTCAGCGACTCAGGTTGAGGGCAGCACTGGCAGTCCGAGCCAATGGAATCCCTCGGTAAAGAGGATGCTAATCGTAGCTTCTTGTGCCTGAGCATGTCTTCCTGGGCCAAATGAGATTAGAGGGAGTGGGATATGGCGAAAAGACGTGCGTGGGGTTCTGGAGGTGAAAGGTAAAGGCACTTATCAGGAGGGTTCCCCTCGGGGTCCTCGACGGCTGACTCAATCAAAACCCTGCACGCACTTCTCACTGGATTAGACTAATCAGGAAGGAGCAGGGGATGTATAGACCACTTATCAGAAAAAAAAACATTGGGCTCTCTTTCCCTTTGAAAAGACCCTACAGAAATGTTTGTTAATTTTATTTATTACAGGAATGCTTGTCGATGTGGCAATCTTCCATGGAATCATTAAAAAGGGCTCTTCCACTCACTGAAGGCACGCACTGTTTACATGCTGCAAAGATAGAGGAGCCTTTGATGTTCCAAATTTCCCCCCGTTCACTCATTGTCTTTATTATTTATATATTTACTTGGATTTTTTTTCTTAATTTATTGCCACCATTTGTTTCTTGTGCCACAGCAGATCAGACTGATGGAAGGTAGTCAACATAACAAAGACCCTGAAAGGTATATGAATATTTATTACCGGGATGACTTCAGAGCCAGACAGGCCGTTAGCAGTCAAAGGAATAGTGAGAAGATAACAGCAATTTTCACACTTATGATTACCTTCAAATTAATCTCTATTTCTTGAAGGGATGTGGGATAGTTGACTAGTCTATCTTCCATTTCTCGATTAAAAAAGTTATTTAATCCAAGTTTGAGCTACTTGTTTGACAAAATAATCCAAAACAATTGGAAATCTTAATGGGAGCACATGTAGAAAAGGATAAAATACTACAGGAAAATGATCAGGGTAGTATTTGAAAACACCTTTTAATGTCCCAGTCTGTTGTGTTATTTAAAGAACGGAACATGCAGGTTTCTAGATAGCAGTCCCCTGTATATTAAAGCAGGTCTGTGCAGCACTGGAAGTCCTCTGTCACATTAAAAGTTGGATTCATGGTATGAGCAGAAGCTGATGTTAGCAAACATTAGACAGATGCTGCAGATGCTGAACTAGCATTAATGAGTCACTTACTCTTCTCTGTTGGTCCTGCTGTTAAACCGTTAATCTTTATAAGCAGATATGCACATGAATATGCAGAATCAGATTTTTGGTACTGGTAGTTTTTTGATTTCCAGTTATAGTCCGCTTGTAGTCTGAGATCTATTGACCAATCACATTTGAGCTGGATGCATGTGAAGAACAAAAGCGAGATTGCATTTATCAAAATGACATCTTCGAAATGCAACCATCAGCTATCGTCTGACAAGAATTTAGCTTTTTATTATCTTTTCAAAATGTATCTGTATTCATAAACAATGACCACAAGGAACAGGAAGTCATGAACCACATATCCTGGCTACACCAGAAGCTCCAAAAATCTGAGGCTAAGTTAGCAGACTAGCTCAACCTCACTTACAGCTGCTGATCTGAACACACCCAGATGTTATACTGACAGGTAGGCCCTTCACAAAGCCTTTTGGCTTACATACAGTATATCTTAGCTTTTCTAATGGCAGCTCCTCAACCCAGCACTGGAACAAAGGTTTGTCTGACTTCCACTGGAGGCATATGAATATCTGTGCCAGTAATGGCATTTGCCTGTGTTGCCTTGATTCTGAGTTTTGGGGAAACCAAAAAAGGGATGCTCAGATAGGCTTCAAATGTATGTGCAAAGGCCTCAAAAAATCTATGCCCAAAATGTCCTTGAAGAGCCTCACTGCCGAATTATGTGTGTTGGGCTTTGAGGCATCTTTGTGCGTTGTGGTGTTGCGAAAATTTGTTTTCACTTGAGTAATGCAGGTGATGCTATACTTTAAATAGCATAACACCAAATTTGAAGATGAATGAATGCATTCCAGACCCAGTTCCTAATCTCCTAATTTTGTGTTGCTCTATAAGGTTTTTCTGATATTTTCTATACAATCATGTACTGCAGTAATAGTCCCTTTATATACAACTCTGTGTATGTGTCATCTAACAACTGGGTAAACTGGGCAAAATGGTTAGTGTTTAATGGCAAAGCTATGCACTTGTTTATATGTAAAGAAATGGGTCATCGGGATGTTGCGATCTATGTGTTGTGTTTCAAAGGTGACCAGTTCTCCACCACTAACTAAATTCTTAAAAACTCTACCTGTGTGTCGTGTTTGGAAACAGATAGTTTTTAATTCAAGGCAGGAAACCACCTGTCTAGTCCAGGCTAACCTGTTTCTTAGACTGAAACTGGAATCATCAGCATAATAAATGCCTGGAATAAATTGTATTTTCACTTAATATTCCTAATTAACATATTTTATAACAGTATTAGTATAATATGTGCTTTTAACAGTTACAACATGATTAAACTCTTTCTTTGTTGTTTTGGCAGTACTTGGTTAGGATCGTGGGTTTAGTTTCATACAAAAAAAATACAACACAGGCTTGAAATACGTGATCTTTCCCCAGTTCCAACCAAAGAGCTTTTGTTACCAAAACCTAACCACAAAGGATGCATGTCCGGTGCTGTTTTACCGTCATTCACCTAAATAAATCAGTCTGGCTGATATATCAGTTTCTATGAACTTATTACTATAACATAAAGCTAACTTTTAGAAGACAGGATCTTTTATCAGCTCATAACATTTGCCAGTTGGTGAGTTACATGAAGCTGCTCCAGAATATTAAACATTCAGTCTGTTATTATTTACCCTGACCATGCTGCTGTACTGTACTTTGTGTTTGTCCTTGCCTATTTATGTTGTTAACTTCCAGTGAATGCAAGCAGTAATGGCCTGACACACCCTGAACTGAGCAGCCACGGCATCTGATGAAACCAAAAGAACGGCCTTGAGTGCCTTACAGCTGTGATTTATAATCACATTGATTGCTTCAAAGTCCTCCAGTATACCAGGATGGAATCGGCATGCCATTTAAATCGTTTGCAGGAAGCCTTATATGTGAATAATACGATAATCTTTTTGTCCGCTGTACTGATTTACCTTGGCTCAGGAACGGAATAAGAGTCTGTATGAGAGGTGTCCCCTTTACATTCATTCACCACAAAACGATGTGCACTGTACAACACTGTTATCACCACAAAGCCATACAGTGTTGATTATGCCAACTAATTATGCCAGCAAATACTTGAGGAAGCGCAGAGCAGCAGATGAATGAGATATCAGCCTTGTAGAGAGGCTTGATTTACTGTATTGTTGAATAATGTAAGATTCAGGTGCCTCCCAGTACATGACATGATAGGGGGCTTCATACAAGATGCATGGTTAATTTCACATTGTTTCAATTGTTAAATTGTTGTTAGAGAGGACCTCATGAAGAAAAAGAGGCCAAATCATCATATTACAACCTTCAGAGCTCAAGTGTCATGTTAAATGTGAATTTGTGCACTCTGCGATAAACTGAAGGAGGCTGGCAGAGACAAAAAATTATCTTATTTATTATGTCACTGAATGCAGTTATGCTGTAGCCCTGGATGACTCAGAGAATCTGATTCTCAATAGGTTATTCAGGTAATTTGCTTCCTCCTCTTACATTTATTTTACCAGAAATATTATAAGAAAGACACATGTCACTCAAAGAAACCTGAATTGAAATCTATGGGAGAACTCTGCAATACTAAAGTTGGTCTTAGAAGTACAACTTGTGGTGGGAGGAAATTTTTAAGCAGTTTTTTAAAATATATTTGACTGTTGATCCTATACATGCAGTTTTTATGTCCTGGTGACCATAGAAGTTAAAGTAAATTTAGGTGATGCTTCAAAGTTACTACCCAAAAAAGCACCCAGAGCCATTGCAAGATGGCTGCTGAGTGGTGTGACCTGCTTTTAGAAGGACTTTCAGATTAGATATACTGTTATTTAAACTGTACTTCTAATGAGGAAAAACAACCCGCTTTTTAAATTCTTTATTGTTGTTTCTAATAGTAAACTCGTTTCTCCCTTTAAATAAACCAGAAGGGTTTTTTTTTTTTTTTGGCTGTCAGAATGAGATGAAAGTGTGTCGTGAATATGTGTATGACAAATGGATGAATGAAAAATAAATGCATTACAGTGTGCCGTTAAGAGGGGAGTGAATAAACGTAACAAACATGCAAATGAAAGCCACGGGCAAATGCACATAACCAGTAGAGATCCAAAGATTCAGAAGCTGTGAGAGCTGTCCTGCTAAAGCATCCATCGAGTGTGGAGCTCCACATCTGACAAGAACACATCAACAGGAGGATGGAAACCAGGTATAAAAACAAACCAAATTAATGTAGAGTCATCTTTTTTCTTTCCCTGTGTTGTTTAATGGTGGCTCATGTCAAGTTTAATTTTGCGGTTTTCTCCTGCTAAGAGGTGGAGGATGGTCTTATGAGCAAATGGCCAGCATAATGAGGTAGTCGTCTTTTGATCCAAAAAAAGCATAAGGCAAATACCTCTTTTCACAACACTTCAAATGCAACAGGCAACAGAACAACTGCCCCCATGGCCAGATATGCTGCACAAGGAAGGGTGCTACATTTAGGAAAAAGGTACACCCACTAAAAAGGTACTTTCAGTGGGTGTATTCGTGTCCCGTTGTACTGTTTGTTCCAGTGAGTGAAGACTGGGTGAGGAATAAACAGAGTGCAAGCCCTTCAGTGGCAGTCAGCTGTTTGCTGTTCAGTAATTTTTTTTCTTGGATTGGATCAAACTCTCCTGTTTTAACGTGCAGTTTTTACGTTAATACTAATACATTAATAAACACGTATCATCTTACAACTACACTCAGAAAAATAAAGGTGCTAACAGGAACCAAAATGGACAGATACCATAGAAGAACCATTTCTGCAAACAGTTCTTCAAGGAAACACAAAAAAATGATTCTTTACACCTGTTATCACAAAACGTTTTTTAATTCTCACATGTCATTTTATACCATGTAGTGTTGACTAAGGACACTCTGGCCCTTACCTTTTACCCAGGATCAGCATGGCACAAAACATGTGTGAAGTGGCCATCTGGTTTTACATATTGTGTTAGTAGGTTTTTATGCTGTTTTTTTTTAAATATTTATTTCTATGACATTTCATGGTTGATTTATATCGTAAAATGTCAAAGTCAGGTTCCAGTCTTAAATATGTAGTTACTGTGTTTTGGCTTTGTGGGGGAGTTACCTGGTCATACTGCATTAGTGGGTTAGGAGGTTAACCGTATAACAAATTATTTTTGTAACAATATCACGGTCACTGCAGATGTAATGAACAGCTGGTTGTGCGCTAGGTAACATGACACAATAGGACATTGGCTGTGTGACTGTTTCATACAGTGAAGTGCAGCTTCCTCGCCACATGAAAAGCATTTTGTCGAGTTGAACTTGCGGTGACTCGGGGCTTTGTAGGTCGGGGATGAACAACTTGCAGTGCCACAGTGAGAATGTAATGAATGAAAAAAAAATGTTTCTGTGCGCGTAACGCTTCAAACTTCCTCTTTGAAATGAAATATGCCACATCTTCTGGATTCACTGGCAGGTCAGATACAACATTTTAGGTTTCAGGTAAAAAATGGATTCATGCTGTGATGTTTTTACGCACATGTTGGAGATTTTGATAGTTGAGAGAATGATTTTGAGGATGTTTACGGTATTAAATTCTCCTTTATACATTTTTACACAGTAGCCACAGCCCCACCATCTTGCATTATTATACAAGCCTCCTTTGTCTCTCTGGAAAATGTCAAGGCGTAATTGATATTTCTCAGTGGGCTCTTTATCTGTGTGCCATGTTTCAGGTTCTATGATCTGGGTTCACGCTGACCTTTACCAGTGCACTCTTTTCTCCCGTTTTTTGGGCCTCTCACTGAAAATAGCTCAATAGGATTTCAATGGGGTGTCTTTCATTTGAGACAATCTTCTCTTCCTCCTTCCTACCCGCAGCCTCTTTGACGGTGGCTCTTTATTTTGGGACCCAACTTTTCAGCATGTTGTTTGATCTGAGATTTACTGCGGATGCTTTGTCCACTGCGATCTGAAAAATCACCCTGTTCCTCAGCAGTGACAGAAGAAATGTGCCGCCACTGCTGTCCTTGGATACTCATCGAGGTAAATGTGCTCAATATTATGTTAAGTCACAGCACAAGGTGTTGTGCTTTCAGTAATTAATAGAACAAGTTTTATTAGAGGTGGTGCTTTTAAAAAGCAGAAGTGCGAAATGAGAATGTATTTTTCAAAAAAGTCCCGAATGATGGTAACTTGTTCTTGACGTCTGTTCTGACTTTTTGTGATTTGGTCTAATGCTGTCTATGCTGTATTTACCTTGAAATGTCTTCTGAATTAGCCACTCTCTCTCTCTGCCTCTATGACTAGAACTGAAACTATATTCTGTCTTTATGCTGAATGCTGCCGTTGTTCCACAGAATTTCCACAGAAAATCACCGCTTTTCATGACCCCAATCGTATCTTACTTCACTTCACTGGAGAATTTTCTTGCTAATTCAGCAGTGGCTTAAAATTAAAACAAAAAACCCCCCAAAACTCAATTACCATTTCACAACAGTTAGATCTTTAACCCCAATTCAATTCAATTTTAATTATATAGCGCCAAATCACAACAACAGTTGCCTCAAGGTTCTTTATATTGCGGGGTAAAGACCTACAATATTAGAGAGAAAACCCCTACAGTCAGACGACCCCCTATGAGCAAGCACTTGACGACAGTGGGAAGGAAAAACTCCCTTTTAACAGGAAGAAACCTCCAGCAGAACCAGGCTCAGGGAGGGGCAGCCATCTGCCGCGACCGGTTGGGCCCTCAAATGTAAAGCTGGTTTCAGACACTGTTACATATCTCGGGTTGCCATAGCCTACTACTTACTCTATGCTTGAGGTAGACTGAGCCACTTGTTGGAATCATATAGTTTTTAACTGTTTCTGGGTGTAGTATTATCAATATGCCAATGTAGAATTGATAATGTAAGTCAAGTGTTTTTCTTGACCTGAGTTCAAAAACAAGATGTTGAATCTAAAGCTTAATTTGTGCTTCTACGCTGAATCTATGTAGAGCCTACATAAGCCTACGCCACGGGCCAATCACAGTCATTGCAGGTTGCATCAAGGCAACGTGTAGTTTCTAGGGAGGTGCATGTCAGGTTATGGCATAAATTATGGCGTAGATTTAACACAGAAGCATAAATCCACAGCAAAGTTGAAAAAGCAGATTCTCAAAACTGTTATGAAAGACGATCAAGTCTTATATACAAACATATACAGCAGAAAAGACATTACAATAACGGACATACATTTAACGCAGACTGCTCTACAACATCACCAACAATTAAAATACAACAAAATGCAACTTATGCCCACCTCATATCACCTGGATTTGTTTAACAGAGTGATACTAGAAGGTATAAAATCTGTAGAGGTGTTACCATGACCTCAGGTTAACCACTGAGAGGATGTGGTACATGACTGAGGACTGTTCACCCTTTCTTGCCACTCAGGACTTACAAAAGTGTCATACTATGTTTGACCTCACTGAACAGACAGCAAGAAACACCAGGGAAATGTGACTGAGAAGGAAAACAAAGTGTCTTACACATATAACAGACTTACTAATCTATACAGTGAACTCATACAGACAACCCAGCACATTCTCAAAGAAAAAAAGCGTTCAAGAAAACCTTTAGAGATGTGTGCTTACTCTTTTAATAAAATTTGGATCTTTTCTACCAAAAAATTGACGCATTTATCTAAAACTGTGGACATTTTCAGTGCCATTAATCTTATGTAGTCAAGGTCTACAGAGGAGAATGCGTCTCAGATGCTCAGCCCGTATCCCTGACCAGCCAGTGCTATCTTCAATGCTCTTAGTAACATGATAGAAGGTAACTGGGAAGCTTCCAGTTCTTGCCTGTGCCACCAGCAGACTGTGATGCATGCTCACTGACTCCTTGTCCTCTCCGCTTTCTCCTCCAGTCCTTATCTCTGGGTGATCCGCACAGATTTCAGCGGACCCTGGATTCCCTCTACTGCAGCATTTCTTCTGCACTGGTGACCTTTAACTCAGGTCATAAGAAATCCCTTATTCAGGCAGTTGATGGGGAGCTTCAGCTCGCTTTTCTGTTTGTGGAAAGAAATCTACAGAGGTGGTGGCTGTTATACCAGTAAGTCGATGGTATCATTCAATAACCACATTCTCAGCAGAGCAAGGTGAAGACATGTTACTGTGTATTTAAATCCAACATGCTGTTTAGGCATAAAGATATGCTGCATAAAAATATTTACTGTGCAGGGTTGTAATAAGATCTTTGATATGTTTCAAAGGTCAAGACATTTTATTTTAACTTTCAAAGAATTTAAATGAAGTTTATAATAGTTATACTTATAGTGTATAATTATCAGAAAACATTTAATTGAATTACAAAGATGTGTTATTTAGCTTTGGTCCCCTATAACAATGTTGAACTCAAAGGAAATGTTAAATGAACATGGATATTTAAAAAAAATCTAAATTAATGTTTTAGAAGCAAAGATACTGTGTTGTATTTTTATATGCCATGCATTATTTTTCTTTATTATTTTTCTTTTTTTTCATAAACATTTTTCTTTACCCACAACGCAACTTGTCTGTAGTATAGTCAGGTATTTGTTACACAAGTAGCTGCCAGTGTAGCCTCAGTATAATATTAAGAGAGCTAAATACCATAGTCTGTATATCAAAGATGGATGTGGCTTAAGTGTATGAGAAAGTGAAGCCAACTGCATTCTTTTAATGGCCAGCAGGGGGCAACTCCACTGGTTGCAAAAAGACATCAGGTTGGATAGAAGTCTAAGGGAAAATGACCCTACAGCTCCCCTGCTGTACGACCTCAGTAATCACTTTCCTGATGAGATTATGGTCTTAATTGCTAGATGAATGAACGTGATGTTCATTTGGTAAATTATGGCCCCCATTAGCATAAAAAAAAAGATTACATGCTTTACTGTGTGATTGACAAGTAGCTAGCCTTTGAGTGTTCAGTTTCCTTCAGTTTCTCAGTCACATCCACCCCTTGCTTGTCACATCTGGTTTTGAAACACCAAGATGGCAACAGTAGAAAAACTGCTTAGGGAGTTTTTCCATCCCACTGTTGCCAAGTGCTTGCTCATAGGGGGTCGTCTGATTGTTGGGGTTTTCTGTCTAATATCGTAGGGTCTTTACCCTAATATATAAAGCGCCTTGAGGCGACTGTTGTTGTGATTTGGCGCTATATAAATAAAATTGAATTTAATTGAATTGAACTGCTTGAAACTTCATAACAGGACATCCCTCACTAATGGATAACCCCACAGTGGCTACATCCATGTTTTGCATGGAGTCTATGGGTGACACTGTACCAATACCAGTAGAATTGCACGATTCCCGATATCCAATTCCATACCACAGTAAAAATTTAATAAAAGAAAAAAAAAAAAAGATTGTCCCGTGTACTTAAACATAAACACCATAATTGAAAAAGTAATTTTACATCATTGACATGGTGGTTGTGGACCATTATGTCAACATAATATTTTGTTGACAGGACACAGACTGAAACGGTAGGATGGTTGCTGAGTTGCCTACTAACTTTATTCCCTGACCGTTTGGTGAGTGGTTGCTGGAGGTGCCTGGCTGACGCTAGGTGAAATCGATCGAAAAGAGGGTGCTGCACCACAAATCTTCCTTTTATTGCTTTGGTCATTAGCAGATTGTCGCGGTCGCTGACTTGGCCGACTTGTCTGCAAACACATTCACTCTCTGAGCTGTAGTGAAATGTTGTCTATTCGCCTTCAAATTAAAAGTTGTACCTTACCACTGCAACCAACACATTTCAAAGTGCAACTTTTACTGTGAAGGCAAATGTTCTCCGTTTCCAGTTTGCATCACACTTTTCACAGTTTCACTACTGCTTGGCGAATAGATTGCAAGTGTTTGGAGACTAGTTGGCGCCTTCCATGCAAACTACGGGCAACCACAGTGGCCTGCTAGCAACCAAAGCAATTGCAAGGAGGTTTTTGGTGCAGCCCCGTAAACCTCTTTGTGACCAATTTCATGCATTTTTCCCCAGTGACTGGACGTTTCCAGATGGTCACTGACCAGTCTCTAGGCCCGTGTGACTGATGCCTTAAGCATTTATATAACGTTAGCCATTGCAAACAGTTTAGCCTATGGAACATGGTTGACGACAATGCCAGCTGTCTCAAAATAAATGGTAATATGTGTTTCAGGATAACAACACAAAGTACTTCCATACCGACTCTTACCAGCTTTCTTTCTTCTTTCAATGAGTTAGTATAGAGTTATCACAGCACCTACACTAGTCACCAACTTCAATGTGTAGATTTTCCTGTGCTTGTGGGCCTGTGGTGGATCTGCAGGGGAAACACTAATGCACATATACAGTGGGCCCCACTACGAGGAAGAAACTTTTTTTGCCTGTGTCGGATAAGGAATTTTTATTTTAAGCAAAAGGGCACCATCTTCCCTCCAGTTTTCTTTAATACATGACAACAGGCTACAAAGGTTAAAAATGCCCACTTCTTTCTAACTCAAGATTTTTCCTTAATTTCACTGACTCAAGTGACCAGTGTTAATTTGGACCAAAAGAAACGTCACGTCAGTCACTCACTTCTCACAGGGTGCAATCTGCTCCATAGCAGCAGGAATGTAGCCTATGAGCAAGCTAGCTAATGAGCAGGGAGAAATATTAGATTCAGTCCACATTGTCAAGAGATGCTTAGTTTAAACCAGCTACAGAAAACTTTCACAGGATTCTCTGCAGTCCTGTGAAAACTAAGAACAACCCATTATTCAATAGCTCATAGAACCACCTTTAGCAGCAATAACTTGAAGTAATTGTTTTCTGTATGACTTTATCAGTCTCTTGCATCGTTGTGGAGGAATTTTGGCACACGCTTCTTTACAATGTTGCTTCAGTTCATTGAGGTTTGCGGGCATTCGTTTATGCACAGCTCTCTTAAGGTCCCTCCACAGAATTTCAGTCGGGTCTCGACTTTGACTGGACCATTGCAGCACTTTGATTCTTTCTTTTTCAGCCATTATGTTGTAGATTTGCTGCTTTGCTTGGGATCATTTAGTTACTATTAAACTCTGTCCCTCTCCCATAGTGTGTCTTTTGTCCTGTCTCCTCTGCTCTCTTCTGCTTCCCCTCACCCCCAACCAGTCGCGGCAGATGGCTGCCCCTCCCTGAGCCTGGTTCTGCTGGAGGGTTCTTCCTGTTAAAAGGGAGTTTTTCTTTCCCACTGGTGCAAAGTGCTTGCTCATAGGGGGTCATCTGACTGTTGGGGTATTCCCACTAATATTGTAGGGTCTTTAGCCTAAAATATAAAGCACCTTGAGGTGTCTGTTGTTGTGATTTGGCGCTATATAAATAAAATTTAATTGAATTTAATTATTGTCCTGTTGCATGACCCAATTTGGGCCAAGCTTCAGCTATCGGATAGATGGCTTCACATTTGACTCTAGAATACTTTGGTATGCAAAGGAGTTCATGGTCGGCTCAATTACTGCAAGGTGCCAGATGGTATGAGTTGTTTGTGCTGATTTGCTGTGTTTTGTTTTGCCAAACATGTTGCTGTGCATTATGGCAAAATAGCTATAATTTGGTCTCATCTGTCCAAAGGACAGAAGTCTTGTGGTTTGTTCAGAAGCAACTTTGCAAACCTAAACCGCGCTGCCATGATCTTTTTAGAGAGAAGAGGCCTTGCACAATCTGAACTTTGGATGAATTTGCTGGGACATCCACTCCAGGGAAGATTGTGGCATTGTTTTAACACACACCTGAATGCTCCAGACCAACAAACTGCCAAACCTTCTGCTTTTATAGAGGTGCTCACACTTGCTGATGATCAGTTAATCAAGTGTATTTGATTAGCAGCACCTAGCTGCTACTGACCCTCTTAATTCCTATGGAAACAGTAAGGGTGTGCTTACATTTTCACAGGACTGCATAGAGTCCTGTGAAAACTTTCTTTTACACATGACTGTAACTGTCTGTTACAATTATCAAGGGGTCCTGGGAAAATCCCTGTTCTAAACATTTTAAAGCTTATTATCATCTATCATGAGGTTAGTATAAAAAAAACAAAACTCAATGAGAAGCTGATTGATTCATTTGTTCACTAACATCCTGCTTACTTCCTGGGATAACATGGTCGCAGCTCAGCTGCAGGGGAGGGAAGCAACATACAACCAGATGTTGTAAGTTTTAGTAGGGATAGTTATTGTACAAACGGAAGTTAAAAGAATCAAAAATAACTAAGTCTTTGCCCAAAAGCAAGAGCAGATCAGTAAATTCCTTGCCACTAATGTGACTAAACAAAAGAATAAGTTATGTTGTTAAGAAAAAAGATCATGTTTATGTTCCATCTGCATTACCTCATAATGTTGCATTAGGGTTTTATGAATGTGAGCTGCTGTCTGCCTGTCAGTCATTTGTCTCATAATATTACTGACATTACTGATATGACTTTGTGTTTCTTATTAACAGCAACAAAAGTCACTGACCAGCTGAATCTACTGAACAGGAGATATTTTGAGCTGTGGGGGGGAAACATTTACTGATCAGGTGTGATTCCACAGATGGTGCAGGTTACAAAACAAGATTAAAATCATAAAAAATCTCTACTGTATGGAAAGTTATTTGAAGAATTAGCCAATACCAACACTATCAGAGAGTTCTACCTCTGTGACAGACCAGGTACGGAAACCTTAGCATGGCTGTGTGTGCTTGGTCTATAACAACAGTTAGGTGGGTGTTACATGCTGAAGTAACAGCCACATGAATGCCAGGACCCAAGGTCTCTCAGCAGGACACTGCACTAAAACGAGTTAACAAGCACAAGTTTCAGTCTATGCTGTGTAGTTGCATCATTGCTGTTTGTTTGGATATTGATTTTCTAGCCAAAAAACCCCGAATATCAGCTCAATGAAATTAGATTCAATGAGGAACACTGGCAGATACTTGTTCCCAGGCATTTGCAACTGTTGTCATTTCCACAAGCACTCATTGTGTAGCTGAATTTGTAATCCCTTTTGAAATGCAAAAATGTGCTTTATATATGATATGGTTGAATGCATCCAATTATGGCCTTTAATTTTTAAATGATTTGCTCTTGAAACATATTCCAGGCAAGTGTTCCTCACCAAAATTTTTGTAGTCTTTAATCTTGCACTGAGTAAAGGAGAAGCTACATCGACCAAAATGGGCTTTCATAACTTAAGTGAAAATCAGCCAACCTCACACAAGTGTTAGGCTGATGGCCTTGCAGTAGTGTGTCATTAGCATTCATTATAGTCCTATAAGCCAGAGTAATTACAGGCCCAAGTGCAGGGAGGAATAGCAGTTTACACTGCTAGTAATTTGATTTGCATCTACGCTAATAACTTCTTTTGTGTGTGTTTATGTGCCGTGTCAGAACACAAGTGCCATTTGGCTGCAGGCTGTATGAGGCAAAAAAAAGCCTTTTAAATTCTAAGATTGAGTTGCCTTTGCTTTCAGCACTCGAAGCTCTCAATCTGCTAAAGCGTTCAGATTAGCGTGATCACAGAACAAGTGATACTGCATTTTTTCTGAAAGTCGTTTTGATGGGCTTTGAAGGAAATGTGGGGCAGTAAAGGAACATGAAATCAGATGGGTGCAGCTCAGAGTTTCTGAGTGCAGCTTTTTCTTTGCAGCATGCACATTGTTCCTCTTTAAATTTGTGATATAGGACAGAGTAATACCATTACCACATCAAGGCATAAACCTTTCCATAGATGCATTTTCTTCACAAAGGGTGAGGTGCTGCTTTGTGCCTTAACTGCTTCCTTTATGAAGCCATTAAAGTAAAAGCTCATGTTGCCACAAGTTGCAGTGTTTGTATCCTGTTCTGCAAGTGCATCAGTGGGCCCTGAGGGAACTAATACCTGTGGTGTCTGGGCAGTGTCTTGAAAAGAGCCAAGCTCCCTCTTCTGATGACTGACTGAGAATAGAGGAGCATTCCCCAAAGCTGATGAGGTCACAGGGTTAAGACTATGCTTTTGTCATGGAACAATGACATCCTATTTACCTGGTGGGGTCCTGCTTTCTTCTCCATGCAACTGTGACCTCAGCGTGAAAACCAGACCTTTGTCTCCTTGACAAATAGAGGCTCAACGTTCAGATTTGCTTGGTTACACCTCAGTGGCCTCTAGTTGCGAGGCCTGCAGGCTCCTTATGTGGTCACAATGTCTGTCTCTACTGAAGATATTTCAGCAATAGCTTTGCTCTTGGACCTGGATTTTTGATCAGTTGACATGTTCTAGCAGTTTAACCCAAAACCCACCTATGCATTTATCATCTACAAAATCGTGTACTTTGTAGTCTGAAGGAATATTCTTTCTAATATTAAAAGTTACATTTTTATATTAATAATGCATTAAATGACAAATTCCATGTAAGGATTTTTTAATAGTGACATACAGAGAAATATCACCTCACTTTAACTTTTTGTTTTCATTTTGCAGGCTGCAGCTTTAGCTTTTAGATGCAGCAGGTAGGTGTTTCAGAAGCTTCTAGCAAGCCTACCATAAGCTGCCTCCTCGACACCCAGTGTTAGTAACTAGATGAAGAGCATGCAGCAGCATGAAGGGCCTAAAGAGTTCTCAGGCGTTTTATGGAAACCAAAACAGAGCTAAAAATAGAGTGAATATTGGACTTCAAAATCATGAAAAATACTTGCTAATATTTCTCTGTGTCTGCTTGAAGTTTGAAAAAGCAGCTGTTTGTGAACAGTTGTGAGCACATCCAAATCAATGTTAAAGTGGCAGTAGACAATTCCTCTCCCCCCTTCCTTTCAAAAGACCTGCTTGGATTAGACTAATAATTAGGCAGTTTTGGTACTGACTGATCATTTAAAAATAATGCCAGGTGAATGTTGCATTTGAACCCTGTCAAGTTGCTGAACTCGGTCCATCGATAAAGGCACATCAGAGGTTCAAGTCTTGTCTTACTTTCAGTCAGTCCTTCTAGAAGCAGGCTTGCCACTTGGCAGCCATTTAGGCAACACCTCTGTGCACTTATTTTGAGTAACTAAATGAAAAGTGAGAAATAAGTGTAATTTCAATGGCCACCAGGACATAAAAACTCCATGTATAGAATCACCTGTCAAATCTGATAAAAACTGAAGCAAAAGTTTGCTGATTTTACACCAAACAAAAAGGTTTCTAAAGCTTTTTTTCCCTCTGCAAGTTATACAATGCACAGTTACATGACTATAGTATAATATAGTCTATATTAAGGGCTCAATCCAATGCCAGCACCAACATAATCAGTGCTGAATCACTGTCATTCATGACTTTCTTTGCCTCCTCCAACAACAGGATTCTTTCTACTTCTTTTACCTGGTAGAGTTTCCACAGTTGTTCCAGCGTCCATCATTTCAGCTGGGAAAAGCTATCGAGAGCTAAAGGGGAAAGCAAAAGCTTTACTGTTTTGGTGGTCCTATCGATCCCAAGGGTCAGTATTCTACATCCACTACACTGCACAATCAGCATTTACTTCATAATAACAGGTTAAAGCCTTTTGTCTGTTTAAAAAGTAAATATTGTGTTAATAGTGGTCAAAAATTGTTCTTGCACCTTAAAAGACATAATGAAATAAAAAAGTCCAACTACCACTTTACTTGCCTTTAAGGTCATTGCACCTACTTGTGCTTACTTTTTTGTGTAAGTTCCTGCAAATAAATTAAGTCAGCCTTTATCATTTTCTCTGTCCTAATTGATTTCTTTCAGGAAGCTTTAAGTTATTCAGTCTTCTGATTAAAAGTGTAAGAAACACTTGAGTTATATCAGGTTGTTTACCAGCTGCTAGTGATAAAATCTTCTGGCCCTGCCCCAACTGCTTTTTTATTAAGACGAAGCCAAGTGTCAGTAAGCCAGTGAAGACTCTTTACTTGTTAAATGGGGCGATACCATGACCATCAATTGCCACCCACTTTGCTTTTATGCTCTGCTAATGTATTGACACTGTCAAGGATAGGAGTAAATGCTGAGTGGAAAGACAGACTGTCAAAGTAAAGCTGCACACTTTCACCCTAAGGAGTGTTGTTTTTTTTAGCACACATTTTAGCTCTGCTCCACAAATTGATACAGCTTTATTTGCAAGTTTAAACCTGAAGCCCCGACTGGTCATCTGAGGACGTCAGTTATGAAAGCCACCTGATAGCTAGCCCCCGGGGCCCTTCTTTTTCCGTTTACCCGCTCTCCTAATCCACCGCTAATGGTTAGCAATGGAGGCCCAGAGGAAGATTCAACCGTTGGTGTGTGGAAATCCCTGCTGGAGTGGGAGTGTCGCGCTTGAGGAAGTACTCAGCGAAGCGCGCCAGAGACAGCGACGGGACCCTCATGCCATGTGCACCGCAACGCTCAAGGTGACCCAGCAAGACAAATTTACTAGCCGCACACACACTCACACAGTACAACGGACACACTTTTGATTGTGATCACACAGGAAAGCTGTAAAGAAGGGCTATTCCTTTTGCAACATCTCCCAAATCTGTCAGTTGTTGAATTTAATTTGTTGTGTCCCCTCACTTGTTTTAGTACTTATGGCTTCTGCTGTATTCTGAGAAAAGGATATCTGAGACTTGACAATGGGACAGAGGCAGAACCCAGACGCCAGCAGAAACAAAAGACCTGAAAGAAGTGTTCAGTATCAAACCTGCTGCAAAATGCTCCAGGCATTTAGAGCGATTGTGGAGAAGTGGTGGCAGAGATGTGATACAGCCAGATAGTACATAAACTGCTAATTAAATGTTTCAGGGTCGCAGCCGTGTAATTTCCTTCATCAGCTGATAAGAGACTTAAAGGTTTGTTCTCGCCGTCTTCTTTGCAGCGCTTTGGCCTCAGCTTTGTTACCCTTTGATGGATGACTTTATGCATTATTTCACAGGTCCAACTTTTCATACATGAGAATTATCACACAAAGGAAACCATGTTGTTTCACCTCATTGTTTTAGCCTTGGGGCCCAAGGTCACGTTTAGATGCTATTTGTTAGTGTCTGCACAAGTGTTTGGAGGTCTGAACTTTGACCCTGCTTATGTCTGAGTAGGATGCTGGTGTCAGTGCCGAACAATGGCAGGGTGACAGGGCGGACTGATGTGGTGTGGTTGAGGCCGTTGCCGCAGGCCTTTGATCTAACCTTTGGCCAGCAGTGCTGTCAGTATGGCAAAACACCAATCAGAACAGTCGAGCCTTTCTTCCCACTTCATTTCATTTGAACTGTTTGGGCTTAAAACTGAAGCTGTTGATTAACCATGTATTCATTCCTAACATAATAAACTTCTCTCTTTCAACTAACTGGTACAAGAAGAAATACCATGCTCGTGTGCATCCATGTGTGGGGAGAAGAGTTGATCTGCATGGCATAAACTTATATATGCTCACAAAAATACCAATTTAGGATTTTATTCTTCCAGAGCAAAGTATGTTTTACAGTGTCCCTCTTAGACCAAAATGAATGTCAGAAAGGGGGAGAAAAAAGGGAGAGGTGCTAATCTCAATGAAGAAAAGTGTAAAAAGAAGATTGATATTAATAACAAATCAGGGCAAGTGTGTGAGAGGCAGCGTAGCGCGAAATGCTTAATCTAAACTGCAGGGACGTCCATCGAGGAAGCACTAAATGTGGACTGACCTCCTTAACCCGTCCACCAGGATCCTTTTTGCTGTAATGAATAATAGAGGATTGGTTGGGTCAAGCAAAGCACCACTGGGTGCCCTCTCCTCCCACGCGAAGGGTCCGCTTGCTGATCACCCCTGAACGACACAATGCGCAATGTGTCCCAGAAGCCTCAATCAATTATTGATGCCTGATGAGAGAGGAGCCAAGACAATCTCTTAACTTCTAACTTCTTGGTGATATGAAAGTGAGATTGAATGGTCCTGGTGTATGCGGCACACCCTCCAGGTTAATTGTGGTTAAGCATCATTTGTGTGCGTGAAGCATGATTGCTGCCCAGCACAGCTGAGATGAGTCTGACCCCGAAATGGGTGCTTTGAAATTGGTTCTGCACACAGATTTTGTCTGGAGTCCTATTAAATAGTGAATTTATTTGAGCTCAATCGAGCAAATGTGCATGCTCACTTTAAAATCACCCACTTCAGCTTGTTTGCAAGTTCCAGTTTTGATTTTTCCCCCCTCCCCTAGTCTCTCCGGCCACCGTCGTTTAAAACCAGTCGCTGCCTGATACAGATGCTGAACAAACATGTACAGATCAAAAACATCTCCCATCCAGTCTCACATTTCAGCCTAAATGCATGTAGTGTCCTAAACAGAGATTATCTGGGCAGCTGATCTTGATTGTCTTCCCCTTTTTTGCGCTCCCAGGTGGCAGAGCGAGGTCCACATGTTTGCACAGGCACAGCAGCAGTCCCTTGGGGGCGATGCTACTTGCAGCTAAACCCTCTGATGCTTCTGATCACACATCACAGTGTGTGTCTGTGTGTGTGTTTATCTGTCTATGCATACAACACGCAGATACATCGACACACTGCGAAGGTGCAGTTGATGCACTATATCGCATGCTATTATGCCACAAAAAAAAAAAAAAAAGAACAGAGTGAGATAGCAGCAGGTTTGTAAGATGCAAATCTCCTTCGTGGAAACACAGTTTTACCGGAAACTCGCGAGATAATCGAACACGAGACTTCTTAATCTGGCTGTTAGATATAATATTATGATAAAGTAATGAACAATAAAATTGCATTAGTGGCTTTGTGCAGTGAGAGCTGACTGATTTGCCTTCACTTGGATCCATGACAGTTGTTTATTGATGCCTTGGGGCCACACGACAAAATGATGAATAGGGAGGAAGTAATCAGAAGCACTCTTGAGATGCACCACAGATACGCTCTCTCCACAGGGTCTGCTACAGTGCCTTATAACAATTAGATTTCATTAATAGTATTATTCTCATTAAAATGTATCATGTCAAGGAAAAGAAATTCAAATTGACCTGGATTCTTCTTCTCAGATAATCAAAATTAAAATCAGAAAATGTTTCCAAAGTAGAAAACCCTTTATAATTTTTTTTAAAATTTATTTCCAGTTTCTCTATCTTTTATCTTAAGGTGTGGAGCAGTTCTGGTTTATGTGGGGATATTGCTGCCCAAGGTTAAATACTCTGTGTCAGGCAGCAGTTTTTGTTTGAGCTTTACACAATTAAAGAGAATTAAAGTCTGTTTTCTCCCCAACATAATTACAGGGTATGAAATGAGTCACAGTGGAGCGTTTGAGGCTCAACAATGGTGGAGGAAAAAACTTGTTCATCCGATTGTGACTGCCAGAACATTGCCCCGTGGAGACAGGAGGGAAACAAACACGCAGGAAGGAAAAATAAATCCAAATTCATCTCCTTATTTCTTTCATTCTTTTATTTGAATACAGATGTATTCAGTCCTGTGTCACTCACTCTTTTTAAAAAATGCTCGTCTTGAATTTTTTTGTACAGTAAAGCTGTACTTACTGTTTGGGGATGCTGAATGTCAAAGATTTCACTGTCATTGTGACAAATTTCCCGCTTCTGCTCGGAGACAGTGACAGACTAAACTTTCTTCCACACACCCAACTCCTCTTTTTCTTTTGTAAATAGAAGGACACAAAGCGTTGGGGGTGGTGGTGGTGGACTGTTTTTTTGGGGGAGGTGGAGCAGCGAGAGGTTGCTCGCCCTGTGGGAGGATTTGAAATATTTTGCAATCAGGAATGAATCAAGCAGATAACAAGTGTTTAAGAATCTCTGAACCCTATGGAGTGCGTTCCCTTCCTCTTTTATCTGATGCAACTATCGGTTGTCTTTTCTTTATCAGCTTACAGTATGGGATGCCACACAGCAGCAGGAACAGCAGAAAGAGCACATATTAGAGAGGAAAGTGCTTGGCTGCAGTGCCCTCTTGTGGTGGCTGCTGGGATTTGAGTTGCTGAAACTTGGTTGAAGTCCTCAAATGGATCTTCCAAGGAGTGTAGCCATGCTTAAAGTTATTTTCACCCATTAAAAAAAAAATGTCCTTAACTCTTCCTTTGTACTCTGCTAAGACACTAAAACACATTTTAAAGAGTAAAATGTTGGTAATCTCTCTGAAATACAGTTAAAAAAAGGCCGGCAAAGCAGCAGAACTACCAAGGGATGAGTGTTCTGGTGAAGTTTGAAGTGTTGAAGTCGCCCTCTCCAAACCAAATCCTTGCCCCTTGTTTGGATTCTTTTGTCCGCCGCCTGTCCAAATAAGCCCCTCTCCTTGCCACGGGGATGAGAGGACAGGAGATAGGATTATGCGATGACTTGTGTTTGCTCGATGATGAACAAGCCCTCGTTAGCGAGCACTTTAATGTGTGGACAGATAGCGCGCTCATTAGCTCTAGTAATGACCACTTCACAGTGCACTGCTGCTCTAATTGCATGTTTTGTTCTCTGTGAGGCTGCGGCGCTGCAGAGTGGAAGGCATCTCTCCCCTTCCCTTCCAAGAAACTCACTCATCCTTTCTTCTTCCTCCTCCATCTATCACAGTTTGAGGATGCAGCATATTTTGTGGTCACCATTCTGTCTGAATGAGGCATGGCAGATTAGAAGCTCCCAAAATCATGTCGACTAAATAGAACAGATGAGACTGGATGAAAACCCCTGGTATTGTTCCTGTAGCTAGGGCAACCGAGGTTCCAACTCAATTGTACTTCTGTCGATTAATTCAGTTATGCGGCAGTAATAATTTTTGAAGATATTGAACGATATGATGGAGGACTAGAAATATGGAAAACTTAAGATCTCACCTTTTGATGCAGAAAAAAAATATGAGTAGCTTCCAGCATCAAAAGCCCTAATCATATCATATTTTCTGAACATAAAAGGCTCTCTCCTTTCCCCATTTTACTTCCTCAGCTGTAGATATGTCATGTCAATCGTTATATTATGCACAAGTGCTGTCTTTTTTATTGTGAATTCCACATCGGGTGGGACATTTGATATGGAGGCTCAGAGGATTCTGATGCCCTTCTATTTTCCTTGATTTCGTTACCAGTGGGACATTTTTGCCTCCGTATTCTTTCATGTTCCTCCCTTCTCTGAAAGTAAGTTGTTTATTCTCCATGATGACTATCTGCAGCTCAAAAAAATATCTTCTGAAAAGACTTCTGAGCAAATCTGTCCAGGCTTGGTCCCTTTTTAAATCTAAGGCTTGGGTAGAAGCCTACAATGGCTTAGACTCCTTGGAGGAGGCAGCTTTCTTTTACTCTCTTTCTCCATTCCCAGTCATCTTTGTGATACTTGTGAACACAGAGCTTTATGACAAGGAGCTAACTTAAATCAATTTAAAACAGCTTTTGAAATGCCTTTCGATATGCCATTGTGTTTACTTGAAAAAGAATGAAAAGAAAATCTGAATTGTAACATCTGTCGTATTGGGTGCCCCCCTCCCGTGCAGCTTTCGTTACACACACAATGCAGTATTGATCGATTCAAGTCCATTTAGGTTTTGAAATAAATAAATATATATATAAAACATATAATCTATCCAGGCTAGAAAGCAGAGAAAGCAGGAAGAAAGAATCGGAGGGCCTGCAGGCAAACAGACGCATTAAAGACATCCAGAGCACAGAGGCAGCCAAGCTATGCTAAGCCAGCAGGATGATTCATTTAAGCACATCTCTGTAAGCGCCACAGTCATTGTTGCTCAGCTGCGTACACTGCAGTGAACAGCAGCTTTAAGTGGAAGAGAACTGTGGTGGTCATTCTTTGGAACAACAGTAAAAACTATCAAAGTTTGCTGAATAAAGAGCCGCTCGCTCAGTTCGTCTTGTTGCTGTATTTCAGACCTGGGCTTGAGTGCTTTTGCTCCCCAAAGAGGATCAAGTGCCTCTTGAAATCATAGGAGGTAGTGACCATGAAAAAGACCTTAGCCTCATGTTCCACATTATATCTCATAGACCATCAGGCTGGCGCACAATGTGACTCAAGACCCTTCAAGTGACATCTTAGTATGAACAGAGCAGCAGAATTGTGCTGAAATACCTCTTTGCAGAAGCCAACCTGAGCTACAAGCAAATCCTTTTAATCCAGTACAGTATACTTAAGGACTGACCATTGGTAAACCCTAGAGAAGAGAGAAGTATTAATAAGCTGTCACAAGGCTTACTCATTCTATGATTTCCACAGACACTTAACTGCCATGGTGAGAGGCAGGGGAGGGCTCGGGGATGAGTGCTCACCCCTGATCTTTACCCCTCTTAAAGCAGTAGGGAAAATGGAGGCAGGCAGGGGATTATGGAGTGCAGTAATTGTGGAGAGGTGTTGGAGTCAGGATGCAGCGTTTCTGCTGGATTAAGACAAGAAGACAGGCTAATCTTGGATTGGGAGAGGAGACACAAGGGTCGGAGTTGTTCTGGAGCCCTGAGGCCGTTTGGAAAGCTTAAGTGGCAAAAAAAAAAAAGAGGACTGCTTATCCACACCTCTCTTGTGCTGTGAGACGGCCCTCTTCAAAATCACGCAATGCTACCATCTTTTAGCATATTAAATGCTTCCACATGTTGTCATTCAGCGCCATAGAAGCAGACTCGCCCTGAAGTCTAATTTTCTTGCTTGTAATGCTCGGAAAGGATGAGACTTTTGGAGAATGGTCACTTTCTTCTGCTGACATTCAGCAGCCCTTGACGCTTATTAGCAATAATAATCATGATGGAAAACGCTGGCACGTTGCATTTTTCTTTCCCGCTTTATTTCGCCCCTCTTCGCCTTCCCCTCGACGCCTTTGTGCCGCCACAGTCCTCGGTGCTTCCTCACTCCAGTTTGTTGTTGTGCTTCCATTGTCTCCCTGAGGGGAGGTGACCCCGTGTCTGTTGGTTGTATCAGCAGCCCTGCATTGTACTCGGGGGGGGATTTAGACTCTCAAAGCATCTTCCCGCTGCAGCTTTCCCAGCAAACACCCAAAGTGGTATCTCGCCTTTTCTCTCGCTCAGACATTAATCTTGCTCTACCCTTCTACATCAAAAATGCTTGTATTGTCAGGGAGCGCTAATGTTTGCCTCCTATTCACTATATATACACATATATGTATTTTTGTGTCTGAGGGAATCAGTCGAATGCATTGTTCCCAAATCATTGTAATATCTATTTAGAGTGGCAACAGCACTGGCTGCCGATGCTCAGTATTCATGGAGCATAAACCAGCCTTAAGACTTAGAAAAGCTGAAAGGGCTTATCCCTATATTCTTAAACTCCCCTCTTTTATGTTGGTCTTAGGCATTAAGGATAGGATTGTGAATAGCAATTGTTCAACTGCTGCACTGAGAGTGAGTGTGTATACGTGGGTGGGGGTGTTTTATTCCCTGGCAAAATCCTTTCCCTTTCTCCCATTTTTTTCAACTGTAAATATTAACTGTGTTCTTAACTCTTAACGGTGTATGGGACACAGTAATGTGCTTTTAAGGATATATTATGTGAAAGATTTTCCACTGCATACACTGCTGCTTGAAATAAGAAAAGGCTATTTTATGGAGCCTGAAAACAAATTTGCTACGGCAGAAAGAAAAGAAGAGGAAGAAAAAAATAGATAGAACTTTGCAGTATCAAGTCGTCAGCAAACAATGAAAGAGAGATCTCAAAGGGGCCGGGCAAATCTTTTAAAAATGATTGCATACCATTTTTATTTATTTATTATTTTCTTTCTCTCTCTCTCTTTTTTTTTTTTTTTTTTTTTTTTTTTTTTTTTAATTCTTTTTTTTTTTTTTTTCTTTT
>VUQI01010587.1:37073-52332 GCA_015106735.1 Paratilapia polleni
ATTTCATTCAATTTTTTTTTTTTTATTATTTTCTTTCTCTCTCTCTCTTTTTTTTTTTTTTTTTTGCATCTCTGTGTTTCAAATCCGTGCTCCGTCTTTCTTCAGAAAGTGTGTAGTGCTAATGCATTTCAAAAGCCCTTTTTCAAAGCACAATAGAATATCGCCACAGAAGTTTAGTGGTTCCGCTAAAGAAAGTGGCTCAGTCATTGAGAGCTGTTCTCCATTGTGCGGCAGCCTAAGACATTCTCGCTGAAAAGTCGCCATCGTTTTTCACTTTTCATAGCTGGAGTTAAAAGGTTGTTGAGAAAGCTTACATATATCTCTGTTGCCTTATGAAGTGTTATAATAATTACCGTTGTGAATCTAATTGTCTGGGGTGTTAATATGAGGCAGAATGAGATCTAATGTTTAAAAAAATAAGCACAGATCTCAGGTAAGTTGTGCACAAGGCTGAACCAAAGTCCTGGAGTCTTGACTAGCATACATGGCCTCTATAAACATATTTCAAACCCATTTAATTTAGGTGTAAGAGCGGAGCTGAGCAAACCATTACATGTACTGTAAAGTGCAGTCGACTGTGTATAATCAAAACAGAGAGCGGTACTTAGGGGATTGTGACAGCTGCAGCCACTCCTGTTGATATCAAATAAGACCTTCTGAAACCTTAAGGATGACTTAGCATGAAACAAATTGCTCCTAATTGACAGGAGGATAAATTGTGACTGTGAGCGTTTGTAATTCTGTCAGCTACCATTCACCCCCTCATCTCCATTCATCTGGGCTCAAGCACTTTAATTGAGAGGGTCTGGGCTGGCTGAGTGAATTGGTAATAGAAATAAGGACCCAGTGTGGATATTTTAATCAGCACTGACTTCTGTACCAGGGCAGAAATGAGCCAGCGCGCCATGGAGTGGCAGGCCATCTATCTCCAGGGCCTCAGGTGGAGATGGAGGAGTGGCTTCTCCATTGGATATGACAGTCACTCAGGGGGTCTAATGGCTCGGCACTGACTACTGATTGTTATAGGGATTTATGCTTCCTATCAAAAACAATAAAGCTACCTCTCTGAATCAACCACGAGTACAGAGACCTGCACTGTAAGAACCAGCTCTTTCACTAACATTATATATATAACAACATAACCCCCTAGTAATACACTCGCTTGCTTACTTGCTTCTAGGAGTAGTAGTAGTAGTAGTATAAGACTGATACCACTTTCATGCCTGTGCTCTTATAATAAGGCAAGACTCAGAGGGTAGTTAGCTTAGCCCAGCGTAAGACAGGAACAGAAGGAAACAGCTAGCATTCGTCTATCCAAAGGTAAAGCTGATTTTAACACTGCATGTTGTTTAAACCATAGAAAAACCTTGTAAGCATAAAAAAATGATTGCACCCACCCAAATAGTGGTCCAATAAGCCCTCAACCTTTATTTTGCATTTTAGCACATAATGTATTGTGTTAATTTACATGCCTCTGAGGTGCTTATATGTGTTTTTTTTTACATTTTATCATTCCCCATCTTGTGCTAAGCTAAGCTAACATCTACTGGCTGTAGCTTCATATTTAAAAATGATTGTTGTATTTCAAGTGTAGTTTTGTGGTATAACTGCTTTAGGATTACTTGTTCCGCCTATGTTGGTAGCTCAGCTCAGTTTAAGAGGGGTTAATTACAATGTATGAATGATAATAATTTACTAATTTAAATGTTTGGGTTTTTTTCCATCTATATAAAAACAGAAGTGGAGAAAGATAAGCTTCAAGTCTGACAAGAAGACTCCCAGAAGTTTTTCGGTTAACGTAACAGTTTTTGTGTAGATGAAGCAAAAAGGTACAACATACTGATTTTTAATTCTTAGGGCTCCTTGTGCCAGGATGTTTTTTACAATTTGGACAGAGCTGAGGTTGCTGTAGCTCCAGACTTAACTGAGCATGGCATTGGCTAATTTTTCACAAGAAAGCAAAGTGTTTGGTTTTGAAAGCAGGACTTACAGCATAGCTAAATTACTACTTTTACTTTAGTATATTAGTACCTGGTCCAGTGTTTTCGCTAGCCCAGTCTCGTTGTGCTCCTTAGCTTTTCTCTGGTTCTTTCCTTAGGTTTTCCAAGTATCTTTTTTGCCTCCATGTCTGTTTCTGTTGGTCTTTGCAGGGTTTCCATGACTCTTTCTTTAGTTACTTCTTGTTTTATTTTGTAAGATCTTTTTATTTGTCTGTCAGGTTTTGTTTTACTTCCCAAACTTGTCCTTCTCCCACATTTGGTCTGTTTTCACATTTCTTCTCTGTATATTTATAGTCCAGTTTACCCCCATATTACTTATGGTATCAATACGCTTTTGTTCCCTGCATGCGTGTAATTTAAAAGAGGGATGGTGGAGATTTATCCCTACCACTTTTCTGAATACCTAAAATTGTCCACAAGCACTAATTTGATACTCAGTGTATTTATGTATTTGGTACATAAATGGATGCTCCTGCCTCCCTAACCCAATAATGGTGATTAGCTTTGCACTAATGTGAGGCTATTGACTCAATATGGGACAGAGTATATTTAAATGTGGTGCAATTTTCCACCTCAGACATGTGATCTGGGGTTTTTGTGTCCCTGCCCATATTGAGACCAAACATCCACCCTCCTTTTGTTCTTTGTCACATTTTCCTATTATTTATGTTTGTACCTCTTTCTTTTTCCACTTGAATTCTTGAGGGTTTTTCCATCAACTTTGGTTATTAAGCTCAACTTTTGTTCTTTAAACCAGTGTTCAGGACCTCTTTCTTAAATGTAGTGCTGCTGACGACTGGATGCGTAAATGCTGATCATTCACTCTGCGTCTGCAGTGTTATTACACGTGACAGCTGAAGCTGCAGTCCATTTAAAAACACATACTGTACTACTTCATAAATAGGAATATTCATAGGAATATTTATAAAATTAGACAACAGGGAATAGATCAGAGCGCGTCTATTTATTCAGCTCCGGGATATGTGGCGTGGCTCGCACATGCTAACTTCTACATATTCTAATTTGTCCTTGTCATGTTTATCATTAATCTTTGGCCCTGGTTTGCCTGAGACACACTGATTTGTTGAGATGCCCCCTGGGAGAACTAAAGACATTCTCCAATATGATAATGCCATTACACCCGCCTCGGTGAAAATCTGTCATATAAATTATACATTATCACCGACTACATGCACTATATGTTGATATGACAGTCCTCAGTTCAGGAAAAAAACACTTGGATCTGTCACTTATAATGCATTTTAATTTTTCCTGTTAGCTAACCTATCAAAGCTCAAGTGTGGTCTTTGATTCTTAATTATATATTCATAAAGGAATGTATATGGTTCACTATAGTTGAATAACAATTCATTGACACCATTGGATTTTATCAAGCCATACACAGGATTTCTTTTAAGTTACAGCACTATCATTATTTTACTATTATGAGCTGGACATATTGACAACTACGATGAAGGTTGTTGGCAACAGAAACACGAATCCTGTCTGAGGTGATATTGGCTTTTCTTTTCATTTATCATTCATTTGACAGATGCATAAACTGTTTTAGGCTGTCGTTTGACAAAACTCATCAATCAAACGACACAGTATAGCACACTTGATATTATTGAGCATTATTCACTATTGTCCTTCAATGACTCCACTTTTTGAATGTAGTAAGCTCATATATCAATCACAAGCTTTGTTAAATGCTGATGATTTTAAACAGACGGAATCACGAGATTAAGAATAAATGATTAATCATGAGAGTTTTTCTAGTTGTTGTTTCACTGCGAGGAGTGCAATTTTTTTTTTCTTGTTGTGCTTAATGTAAACTTTTGCATTTAAAAAAAAACAGAAGCAGAGAGGCTGATGACTGGGTGGATCAGTGGACTCATTTCAGTGCAGTTTGGGAAGAAAAGGAAAGCAGCGAAGACACGCTGCTGGCAGAGATGAATTAGAGCTGTGGAAAAGCACTCAGATACTAGCAGGTGACATTTTTCGCACTGCCTCTCTGTTCCCTCTCCCTTCCATTTTCTCTCCACCAAAAAAGGGAACAGAGGGTAAAAAGGGCTGCATTGTGCAAAATGGGACAAAGTATAAAACATATTCAAAGAAAGTATGAAATTCCCCAACTTCAGAAAGCCATTTAGACCATCCATCCGAGTGACGTAAGGGAAAATAATATACTTGACCCTTTTGTCTGTACACTTTGAGAAGTTTGTTATAATGGCAAGCCCTGTAATAATTCACTGTACCTCATGTATATTAAGTAGAAATTCACTGGCTTTTATGATAAATTGCTAGGGTAACGCCAGGACACCTCTTTTGCATTTCAATGTGAGAGAGTGTCAGATTCTTATTTCATTACCAGGCGACACATTAGCTGATGGATTTTAATTTTCTTTTTTTTTCCCTACTGCAAGCAAGAATCCACAGAGACCAGGTCGAAACAGAAAGGGTTTGAATATGAGGACAGGTGAAAAATGAAATAAATAAATATAAATCATTGTCAAGTACCTTTATTGCAATTTTGAGGCCATCACCAAAAAAAAAAAGGAAGAAAAAGTAGTCAGTTTGTGTTCCTCTGCATACCTTTGCTGATTGCCTGTCCAGAGTGCGAAACGATGTGGAGCTCACTTGCTGACTGGACAGAAAATCAGGTTTAATTCATATTGTGATAAAAATCTGGATGCGGTTGAATCTAAGACATGCTGAGCAGGGGCAAATGTGGAGCAGACGTGAGAGCGTAGCCTTTTCAGAGCATCGCACAGCGGGGTACTGAGCTGCTCCTCAACAACCCTCCCTGCCTTCACTATGAAGCTAAAAACTCTGCTGAGGGATTCTTTCTGCTCGGTTACAGGGGAGGGGAGAACAAAATACAGGTGCCAAAAGCAATTATCAAATTACCTAAGCCTTTCTTGCCTCTGTTTAATCTGTTTGTAGCAAATCCAGCTAATAATACATTAGGGTATTAAATATGGCCCTCTGCAGAGGTAATAATTACAGCCACTTCAGCTTTCAGTGGGAAAAGAATGAACAAAAGTAGGTCAGTATGAAAACTCTGCTGTGCTGAAATTTTGTAGGTAGTAAACTGCTTCACACTCACGTTGTAAGTGTACCCTTGAGCAAGGCACACAATCCCAGTGAGTTTCTTTACATTACTCTGTAGTATTTAGCAGTCTTTTAGCCCTGGTTAATGTGTGTTAATGTGTAGCCCTCTCATGTGTATTTGAGTTACATACTGTGATCTGGGTTCAGCTGGAAAAAGCAAAAAAAAAATAAAAATAGCAAGCAATAAGTACACAAACTTTACACAAACAATATGGTGACTTGGTCCACGAGGGACAAAATGTTGCTTTATCTAGCTGCATTTCATTTTTATCCTAAGTTTATGTGTATTAGGGAAAAGCTACTTATTGAAAAAAGGTTAGGCCTTCAATGGACGTACATTGCTAGTGATTTACTAATGACTCTGTCACACTAAATTAAAAACAGGACGGCAACCTCCTTGTGAATAGGAAAAATCGTTAGTTGCCCAGTGATTGTACTGCATTTTTTTGCTGTCGGACCGATTTCCAGTAGTAATGGCAACCACTTTCGATTGCAAGGAGATTGCACAGGTTGCCTGGTGGGAGGCAACCTGTCTCCAAACAATCGCAGTTCAACTCGGACTGACTGCAATCACTCTCAGACAGATTGGCGAAGGTTTGCAAATAATTGCAGTGTAATTTATAAAGGCAGACAGATTGGCAACATATTGCAATCAGTCGGAGTCAGTCTGCACCGATGAGCGCAACTCGTCTGCGATGCATCTCTTTGGAGTAGGGCACTGAACTGGTTCCCAGATGGTTGTATTCTGGTTATAGTTATAGTGCCTGTCACTTTGCACTTAAATCGCCATCCTACACCAACTACGTCACTATTTGTGGAGGAATTTTTGAATTTCTCTTTCAGATTTATGAGGTTCTAACTGGACTCTGGATGTAAATAGCTAATGTGAATTTCTGTTTATGTAAACGGCAACAGATTTGCAACTTTTGCTGATTAATCAGTTAATCGCTGTATTATCTCAAACAGATTGCATGCAACTGCCAACTTGATCCCATTCATTCACAGACTGATAGCAGACTGACTTTGTCTTATCGCCATTTTATCACTGTCTTGATGCATCAGAGTTACTTTGAAGACGCTAGTTGACTGCAAGTGGTCTCAGACCTGGTCCCCGACTTCGAAGCAGCTATTTCGAAGGCAATGAGGTCGCAGGTTCATTGTACATTTTGAAGTCCTGGTGATATATTAAACTCAGCTGGCCATCTTTGTAAGTGCAACCCTTACTTTTTTTTTTAATCTATATGTACATAGATATATTAAAACTAGTTGTTCATGTATTTAAGAATGAATGTAAAGCTTTTCTTTATGCTAACCAACCACAATTAGGCTAATGTTATTACTATAATCCTTTTTTTAAATCATTTTTTATCATTATGGCATTGTAATGGTTAGATATGTTAACCATATTTCACTGTATCTTTTATACTTATATGTCTACACTGGTCATGAGTTAGGCAAGCTAATTTTATTTGCAGTTACTGGGTGGAGATCTTTATTCAAACTAACCTTTAGATAACATCTATCTTGTGTGGTGCAATGATTTTGAACAAATCTAACTTTTAATTTATACTAAATTAAAAGATAATTTGGTGAAAATGTGTTCTTAAATGATTGGATATGGTTGAAGTTGAAACAGTTTGGTGCATCAGGATATTGGGCCATCATGAGCTGAAGCTAGCTGTTGGTGTTTGGCCTAAACTGGTTCTGTATGCTGAATATTCTCATAGCCATCAGCAAAGCAGCAGTACTGCAGTCTTTCTGCCTCTCAAATCTGACTATATTCACACTCAGAGAGAACTAGAACCTCCCTCATTTCATACCCAGTCCTCCGTCTGTGGAGCGTCTTCCTACCATCCATTGTCACCGCATTAACCGTAGGCTAGCATAAAAGTAATTGGAAACTGATGCGAGCCAAAGCTTCAATTAATGCACCACCAAAGTCCCCGTTCTGTGTAATCGGCAATAATGGTTTCATGTTTGGGAGGGCGTTTGGTCACTCGCATTCAGCACTCACCTCCTGACAGAGACTGTTAAACCCTGCTCAAAATCCCCACTCCACAGTAATCTTCATTTCAGTCATTTTCCTTCTTTCTCCATCTCTGATGACAGCTCCAGTGTCTTCGTTTTGCTTGCAGTCAGATCGTGCGCCCGAGTGAACAGGAGGTGTAATTGACTACTGACAACTCGGCGACAGGATTCTTAATTATTACTCTAGGGTATGGTGGCTGGCTGGCCGGGGTTCAGCTCTCTTACTGAGTATGCTAACAGAGTCATTTTTCCTCTTCTCTGTGAATATTGAAATGTAGTTTTGTTCACTGCATTTCCACGTCAGACCCCTAGACTTTGAATTTAGGGAATGATTGCAAATGAAATGCACGTGCTGTTAGTTTAATGCTGCACATTTTCTATATAAGTGCACTACAGGCTATAGGATAGCTGACCCTATCAGTGTTGCTACAACCAAATGCATTAACAATATCTTACAGTTGTCATTATGAGAATTTCTAATCAGACATAAATGTCTGAATGTTACTTGAGAATATAGAATTTTTGGCTCCAAACATGAGACTACGTGGTACCTTTGCTTTCCTTTGCCTTTGTGTGTCAATACTTCATCTGCCCTTAAAGTGATAAGACATTACACTGAGGCTTTTGCTGCTACTAGTAAGTACAAGAGCATAATTCCTCTGGTCCTTGCCTGCACTGGGCCTGCTCAGTGTGATAGAGCAGAGTAAAGAGGGTGAGCATCGCTTTGTGCTGCAGTCTGTATCTTTTGTGCGGGTGGATATGGAAGAGGGCGTGAAACAATTGGACAAAATGGCCCTAATGTGCTTAAAGAATCTTCTGTCTTTAATCAAAGCTCACACACATGCACCACAAAGGCAGACAGAGCAAACCCAATTCTCCGCTGCTTCTGCCGAGTGGCTGTTCCTCTCCTGGCTTCAGTGCTAGAAATCAGGATCAGGTTGGCTTTGTGTGTGTGTGTGTGTGTGTGTGTGTGTGTGTGTGTTTTTCTTCCACTGTCATTTTCATAGATTCATTGCCTCATCTCTTAAGGAAAGGACAACAGAGATTTGCTTTAAGACGAGACAGCAAACTTCGTGTTGTCATGATTATGTCCCATTGTTTGATCACTTCATCCAATCAGAAGTCATGATTTGCTTAATCATATCCCAAAAAGTATCTTGAATGTCATAATTTAAATCAAATTGACCATAAGCTGAATAAAGCTCTCATCTGGACTGTTGTTGTGTCAAAAATCAATCAGTCATTTTGAAGTGCTGTCCGAATCTATAGTGTGTATTACTATACCAAAATGGTGCACGTGCCTCATGAAAAGCAGTGTTCAACTAGTAGTCACTACCCAACCTTTGTATAGCATCATGCATTGCACTGAAGTATAATATCACAAACAGGCAGGTCAGTATTTATGTTTAGCCAGTGTTGATCTGTAATGATTTAATTGCGTGGAAGCACTGAGTAACATGAAAAACTCATCTTTCCAATGACCTCACCAGATAGTTTTCTACATAGGAGTAGGTGGTGAAAGAGTGAATGATGTTAGACAGATTTTCCAGTCTTACCTTGGTAAGCGTGACTAGACAGCTGGATGGTAGAGCTCTGGATTTCTCCATGTGTTTCTCCATCTATGGCCAAACAGGGGTTTCTTGTTTACAGCTGACTTTTTTTTTAATTAAATCTTTTATTTTAGATTTTAATCTTCTGTCTGTATGTTTTGAGTCTGTGTGTGTGGACGTGCGCCGTGTGATGACGTAGGTACACGCATGTCAAAGTCTTTTCCAACATGACCGGAGGTAGGTTATTGTCGAGTTGTTCTCTGTTGATAAAAGTTTGTGAAAGCCATTAATTGTAATTTGAATGTGACCAAACTGAAGTATCTTGTTCTATTTAATATCTGACTCGTCCTGTGTGAGTCCTGCAGAGGTTTGAATTCGCTAACTAAAGTTTTTAAAGAGTTTAGTCTCGAGAGTAGAAGGCTGAGTTTAAATGTTGAACTGTGAATTTCTATTTTGTATTAAAAAGTACTGAAATATTGGATCCTGGTTACAAATTTGAATTTATTTGCCTGATTAATTTTTAATTGTCTTTCTTTATTTTTCAAATATTTTACTTTTCCAGTGATGTTATTTTTATGCTTCATACATATTAACTTTTTAAAGCTCAAACTGACCTGTTTAAAGGACTAGTTGTACTAATTTGGTTATTTATTGCGTTCTTTTGTTACTTAGACTGACAAAAATAGGAAAAAAGCCTTTTCCAACATGGCCAGAGGGGAGCCAGACCTAGCACACGCACAACCCACACAGCTCACTGTTTTCTGTATTTCAGTTTGTTGACACTAAAGAAACAGAGATCCAGCACTTTCTCATCATTTCACGCAAGAACATAATGCAGCCAACATCAGGTGTAACACACACGGGTTACACATACACCACTGGGTGCATACACATCCAAGGCACAAAATGCTTTGGTAACAAGAAGCCACAAAACTAATGTACATTTCACACTGCTTGTAAATTGTTCTTGACTCAGGAATAAAATGACATTTACAGAGAATGCATATTGAAATGACATTATGTAAAATGTTAGCTATGTTGACTACATCAGGTCTTTTAATAAAACCGCCTCCCTTGGTTTGCCATTCAAATAAATATTTGGCTAAAAGTAGCTACCCAAAGCACAAAAACTTTACACATACTCACCTATGAACTTACCTGAGTTTGTTGGATGTTGAGCAAATTTATCTTCTCCTTACCCGACCCTATCAGCCACGTAACTCACCAAACCGACAAAGTAAAAACAGTAAACTAGTTTACGACCTGCCAAATTTGAAATAAATTTGACAGCTACTGCTAGCTGTCAAATTTCTGTCTGGGACAGTGAGGAAATAGTTGACACCGATAACATTGGAAGGCTAGGTAACTTGGACTGCACCGATTACACCAATAAATGAGACCAGATCCTTACCTTATCCAGACCATGAATGGATAGACTTTACTAAATGGCCAGCAGGCTAAAGGACTAATACTGTATCTCAAAGACTAGTTTTTATACAAAGAAAATTTCTACGTGGGTGCATGTGTTTGTATTTAGTTCATTTTTTTATAGCACAACTCCTTGTCTTTTCTGCTTTGTAGCTTGGCTCTTCTAGATATGCCACAAGGAGGGGTGCTTTCTGCCCACAGAAACCGATTAATATTGTCTGAATTAAGAGTGATATTCTGCTTTATAGTTTTATTTTAACCTTAAATCTAAAAAAAAAAAACATCTCAAAGCTGTACAAAATGATTTAAACAGTGTGCTTAAAATTATTAACATATTCAGTCAATCATTGACTTGCATGTTACATTGATACTACCAGTCAGTTTGTTAGCAGTTCGGTCCTGTTTTTCATGGATTAACGCTACATCTACACGTACATGGGTACTTTGGTAAATATAGCTGTTTCTATGTGTTTTGGCCTTTCATCCACAGGTTAACGGTGTTTGGGATCACTGAAAGCGAAGCTTTTGAAAAACTCCTGCTAGGGTGAAGAATTTCAGAAACTCGGTTTACATGGGGACAAGGAAAACAGAGATTTTGTCTCGCAACGTCAAAGGTGTGCACCTTTATCTCTTTTTTGATGTCAGACTGTGCACCGCCTTATTGTTTGTGGGCTTTTGATTGGCCAACATTTCTTTACAGTTATGGTTATATCGCCACCTGTTGCTTTGGCATGCTCTTGACAGCACTTGAGATCATTTTTTGCAGAGATACTTTTCAAAATGAACTCGGAAAACCCCTTTTTAAAAATATGTGTGGATTTAGCCTAAGAGAACTTTGCTGGGACTGGTGAACAGAGAGAGCTGCATTTAACAAACAAATCAGCTCTTCCTTGTCCCAAGAATCTTTTTTTCATGAAACATTAAAAATGAAAACATTCTGGTAGACAAGCATCGAAGCACTTTTTTTGTTACTGTTGTTTTTGAATTTATTTTTAACATGTAAACGGTATACAGAAAATCATTTAGGAGAAAGTAGAAAAAATAAAGCAACAATAATAATTTAAAGAAAATTATACAAAAATAAAGCAAAATACACTACAATATCTCTCCAGCTTTGCTGATTTAGTTTACATATCCAAAAAGGAGTGGGAAGAAGTGCACACTGGGGCGGCTGTGGCTCAGGAGGTAGAGCGAGTCGTCTACTAATCGGAAGGTCAGTGGTTCGATCCCTGGCTCCCCTAGTCTGTATGCCAAAGTATCCTTGGGCAAGATACTGAACCCCACGTTGCCCCCGATGCATTCATGTGAGTGTGTGTGAATGTTAGTAAGCACTTAAGTGTAGATAAAAGTGCTGTATGAATGTATGTGTGACTGGGTGAATGTGGCCTGTAGTTAAAGCGCTTTGAGTACACAAAACTGAGTAGAAAAGTGCTATATAAGTACCAGTCCATTTACCATTTACACCATAAGTCATCAGTTATTATTTATTCAGCTTCATTATTGATATAATAAACCTCAATAACAGTAATAAAGGTATTTCTAATTACACACAATATATACACTATATGAAATACAAAATATTATCACATATGGGTTTTACAGCTCCGTATCTTTACATCCATTCATCAAAGCAAGTCTTACATTATAATTTCCTTCTCTTACAGAAAACATGCTTTGAATAGTTCCCAGTAGTTGATTATTTTTTAGTCCGAGCAAAATTTGTGCTGTTTAGAATTTCACTAGATCTGCAAATTTCAATATTTCAAGCTGTAAGAATAGTGAACTTATATGATCCCTATAACCCACATTGTAAATGATCCAAACTGCTTTTTTAAGAATAAGAAGTGAATGTAATGCACTTCTAATACCTGCTTTGCTTTATTTAGTACTGCATTGCTTCTTGATACTTTAGAATGAATATGTTTAATGTGCGTTTTCCAGCTAAATCTTTCATCTATTATTACCCCAAGAAATCTGTTTTGACTCTTTCAATTTCAACCCCATTTATTTTAATCTTTACATGTGTATTTAATCTGCTATTTCCAAATAACATTATTTTAGTTTTGTTCAAATTTAATGATAATTTTCAAATTTAATGATAATTTAAATGATAATTTAATAGTTTAAAATCAGGTGAAAATGTTAAAAAAAAACAAAAAAAAAAAAACTTTTCAGTTAGCTCAAGGAGCTAATGTTAGCTTAATTAGCTAACAAGCAGCCACTGGCACCCATAGACATATATATGTAGATGCTGCATTGAGTGTTGAATCATACGTCAATGTCGCCACCATATTGGATGTGGCAAACCTCACTCTTCTGTTCCGTGGAGTTGTTCGAACTGTTTTACAGTCAAAACCAGGGCCCTGTACTACGGAGCGAGTTCAACATACCCAGGGTGTATTTCCTAACATTGCTGATCAGGATAAGCCGTCACATGAAGCTGGTTAACCCAGGGTTTCCCGATCTAGGTACGACTGTGTTCACATGAAAGAGGTGGTGTTGGCAGCATCTGACCAATCACATTGATTAGTGTACCTGCAGCTGAGCCCCTGATTTTACAAAGGAAGAGTAAAGTATACTATTAGAAAAATATGAAGAGGTTACACACATAATACAGAATGAAAATAACACAGCTGCTGAAGATGAATCAGCAGTGTGAGAGGAAAAGCTTTGTACAGTAGTGTTAAAAGCACTGTATGAATGTGTGCCCTTTAAACTTTTTGCTCAGTAAGACTGAGAAAGAGCTATGCTATATTAATAAAGTGAAGGCTATTTGAAGGCAGGAAGAAAAGTTGGCAAAAATGGCAATTGTGTGAGTTAACAGATTTGTTAATATTACAACTTTATCATTAAGACACGGGAGAATCTGATGGATTATAATTGAGTATTTCATTAATGTTTAAATTTGCATAAGATAGTTTTAGTTTAGTTCGTCTACCTGCAACTGATATGAAGTCCACAAGTAAAAATAAGTGTCCAAATAGGCCATTTATACTGTATATTAATGCTCATAGATAAAAGAAAGTTGTTGTAAAATTGTTTGCAGCCAACAGGAAAAAAATAAAAATAAATAAACAAATTTTAAAAACACAGAAAGTTGCATCTAAAAATCAATATTTCTTACTGATGCTCATTAGAGAAATACAAAGACGTTAGACGCTATTAAAAAACTTTTGACCCTCCTACTGTCCGCGCACAGAGGTCTGAGGGATCCTCCAGGAACACTATTTTCTGGAGAATTAAGTGGTCAGTAGGCAGTGATTTCATACCTGTTGATCTCTAATCTGGAACCTTGTTTGCAGCATAAGTTACCATGGCGATTTACCCCGGTAACAAGTGAACCGCCTTCATAGTACAGAAAACCCAGGGTTAACCCCGAAGTTACCTGGATAAGACAAAATCCTGCTTCGTAGTGCAGGCCTCAGATCACACGGGATTACCTTTCACAGGTAAGACTGAACAATTGTTTTTTTTTTATAGTATTTTGCCATTATAACATTTTGAAAACAGAATTTGCTGACATGGTGGATAACAGTATGAAGTATATAGTTTCACGGCAAAAGAAAATGAAGTAGGTCACTGTCAATTGCAATGTCTAATTTTGATTTGCAAACTTTGTTCATATTTTTATCTCAAAGATTGCCATTATTAGTACTTAAATTGATATAAATCACTGAATATAAAAACACTTTTTTTATTTAGAAAACCTACAGATGCTATATCTACATGTCAGGATCTGGTTATTATAGACATTTATCATCACAGTAACAACGTTACAAACATTGGTAGCTGTAAACACTCAAAAGCATTAGAAAAATACATACGTTGGTTTGGGCCTGTACCCTAAACATACATGGAGTAGTTAACATTTATAATTATCAGAGAAAGTCACATATGTTATTTTTGGTGCCTATCAGTTTACCAATATACTGTATATCAGTGTGTGTGTGTGTGAATGTGTGAATGAGAGGCATTTGCTTAAAAAACTTTGTAGAAAGGCACTTTATGAAGTTCAGTCCATTTGCTTCTATTAGTTTAAAGGGCAGATCTGCCACATCCAATATGGCGGACGCGCTGACGTATCGCAGCAACAGGCCAACCTGCTCAGTGGGGCACCTATGTATGTATGTCTATGCTGCCACCCACAAATTTACCCTATACCACATGCTAGCTTGTGATGTGTGTCTCTGCAGTGCTCTGGTCAGAGCCAATAGTAAACCAAATGTTTGTGCTGTTTTTGGATGTTTAATGAAATAAAAGCCAAAACATAGCAACAGACAATAGCACATCACAGGTAAAAGTTATTTTATAATATTCTACTGTCATAAACGTGTTCAATTTGATACATTAATTTTCATCACATAGAGTGATTGTCAATACTAGATATAGATTTAGCCTATGTGTGGTGTGATTGATATGTAAGCTGAGTGCAGGCTATATAATTACAGTCAGAACTAGCTAACTCACTATGAGGAAGGCTAAGCTAACTATTAGATGAAGAAAAATGCTATACATGTTTGTTAAAGTTTTATACTAGTAGGAAAAGTAGTGAAAATGTAAAAGCTTAAGTGAATTTGTTGCTTTAATTGTCTCCAGGCTCCTAATTTTACTTGAGAGGTGTTGCTCAAAATTAAACAGTGGAATTCAGTTCACTGTGGAGTAAATAAAGAATACATGTGGAAACTAATTATACATGAAGTTAATATTAAATGTTATATTACAGAAATATTGCTGTTGACATGAAAACCTGCATTTTTTTGGATTGATATACATGTTATGGGTAAACATCTGGCTTTTAATAACTAAGCAAATAGCTGAAAAATGAGTGGAAAATAAGGAAGTGTGGCTTCATTGGAGCACTGGGGGGCTGCAATGTTGCAAAATGTGGTGTTACTGGTTAGTAATTATACTGTATATGAGTGAAATCAAAGATCTTATAAAAGACTTTTGTAAGTAAATCATTCACTGCCATGGATGGTTTTCTATGCAAGCATGTAAAGGCAGGTGCAGAAGCAGGACCTAAGGGGGGCTGGGTTCAGCAAAATGGTCAGTTGTTCCTTTTAAACACACTCAGGCTTTGTTTATAGTCAGAGGCACAGTTCATGTAGTTTTAGCGATTACAACATGGCCCATTGACTT
>VUQI01010591.1:4146-14434 GCA_015106735.1 Paratilapia polleni
GGGCAATTGTTTCAAACTGCGCGAAGAAAATGTATTCTTTGCAAAAAAAAGAAGCAAATTAAACTATTCACACAGTAGAGCATCTAACCTGTCAATTCCGACCAAGCTCTCTTTCTCTTGCGCTGTTAGCTTCGGAAAGTCCTCTTCGATTTCAGTCGCTTTTCCCGACGCCATTTTCTCCTCGTCATTACCAGCAACGCTGAGACTCCGGGCAGCAGCAGCGGCGGTGAGCGACACTCCGCACGATTTCATGGAAAAGAAATGGGAAGATCAGCGGCACCAAGCAACTCCGCCAAAATGCAGTTACAACGAAAGGGTTGCACACCTATCCAGGATTAAAACGGGGCGTAGCGTAATTCTTGCCAAATCCTCAAGGAAATGATCCCTTCAAGTTACCTTCCACACTCCTCATTGTACATCAAACACAGCGTGTATTCCGGTGCCAATTTATGCATGAAGTTGATGTAATGTTGGGTTTTAGGAGTGAGTGTTATTTGATAATATCGCAAACTTCCCCAACCATCGGCTCAAAGTTGTTGTAATTGTGTCACACAGGCAAACGCACGCCGCCACCGTCGGCACGCCCTCTGCTCGCCCTGCCCAATCAGCGGCCGGCGTTTGCAGTCACGTGATTGTCTCCAGTTGACGTGTTGCGAACACGCGGACGGACACGCGCACGTACACATCAAATATGCTTCCAAGTCCCGCCTCGCGTCCTGCGATTGGTTCTTCACACTGTATTATGATTACGTAACTGTTTTTTAAAGGTAACGTATTGGTTAAAACCGCTGTCATATCTGCCAAGGATATTTGTTGCAACGTCGCACATGTACTTTGTGATTGATAGGCGGATAGGTGGATATTAGCTAGAGAAATGGGGAGCTCATCCAAATGACACAAATAAAACATGAATCAAAAAAATTCAATGAGGTAAGAAACTGTAAAATTAACTCCATAAATAGTAAACTAAAATGACCAAACAGTACACAAAAAGTTAACATTGATTGAAAAGACTGTGCCACTATGACTATACCCTTGTAGAGGTTTTGTGTCATTTATTTTCTTTTTCTTAATTGTTCGTGTTTTTTTTAACCTTTGCTCTGAGGAGAATTTCAATAAACACAATGCCCCACTAGTCCAACAAATACAAAAATCCCCCCATAAAAACATCATAAGAAGATATAAAAATACAAGGCAAATACACAATAATACATTTACCGTGTGTGTTTGCTTTTTTATTTGTCTGTTTTGTTTATCTTATCTCATTCACTTAGTTGGTACAGCAGCCACGTCAGGATTTCTTCTGCTAAGTCACTAATTCAAACATAAATTAAATAAATGAAAGCAGCTATTGTCAGGTACGATTCATCTGTTCATCATGCAACTAGGAAAACAGGCTGCTTATTTTTGCATCATCATTCCCACCTGGAATGGACACATTTAGAGTTATCCTTTTCTTTTGTTGAAGCAACTATATTCAAAAATGAATACTCTCAAATGATGTGGTTGTATCATTTCACCTCACTTAAGTGGGGGAAAAAAAATCACGACCTAAACTTTTGGCTCCTCATTCCTGTGTCTTAATAACCTTCAGTGTACTGCCGGTCACGCGACTTTGGATGGTAAAATCTCCATATATACAGAATTTTTCATATCAAATAAAAATTATTATTATTATTATTATTATTATTATTATTATTATTACGTTGTGTAAAGTAGGACATTATTTTATATGCAGGCCTGCCCCTGTCTTTTCTTTTTTACCGTCCAAATTATGCAAATGACGCCGGACGTGAAGGCAGCTGAGGACAGACCAGCGCACTCCAAAATGGCGAATCGCAAGGGTAAGCAGGCCTGTAAAGTTCCTACATCTGAATCAGAACCAGGACACTATTCTCACAGTAGGCGCATTTAGTAACGTTGACGTTGCTGTTGAGAACACCTTAAGCTATTTTTTCCCGTTTCCTCTGAAGCGCTGGCTTTGCCTTCGGGCGCAGCATTTACAGCTACCATTAACTTTTCAACTGCTAGCTTTAGTTATGTAGTCATGCTAAGTTAATTTCAGGCCCAACAACTTTAGTAAGTTGTACTGGAGCCCGTAATGAAGCTATCGGTATCTACCTCTGTCATACTGGAACCCTTGTAACAGTTTATCGTTAAGTAATGGATAATAGCATCCAGAATCCCGTGTTAAGTTTGTAGCGTTCGTAATATTCCCATAATATTAATATAACTGTAAGACTACTCACTACTGCACTCACTGTTATTTAATGCTAACTGTTTTGTTTTTATTTTATCTTGTATGTACAGAAGTGGAAGAGGAGATTTACGACAAGGTCGTGGATTTGACAGAATATGCCAAACGTCAGCGATGGTGGAACCGCCTTTTCGGAAATAAATCCGGCCCCATAGCAGAGAAATACTCTGTGGCCACACAGATTGCCATAGGTGGAGTGAGTGGATGGTAAATATTGTTGGAAATACATTATGCTGCCTTCAGTTTTCCTTTTTAGCTACCCAACTTAGTTGGACTAGTGGTAAATATGAATGGCTGAGAAATTTAATTTATCTCATCTTGTCCCACATCTCTTTTCCTCTCTGCTATACTTTCTGTCCTGTGATTGGAGATGGCTGTCTTTATTTCTTACAGTACTGTGCAAAGGTCTTGAGCCATCCTTCATTTCCTTATTCTAACGAGCTTCAAACTCAATATTTGGTATGACCACCTTTATTCTTCAACACAGCCTGAACTCTCTTAGGCAAGCTTTCTTGTAATTTCTTTAAGTGGTCTTCAGGAATAGTTCTTGAAGGACATTCAAAGCTTTTCTTTGGATGTTGGCTGCCTTTTGTTCTGTTCTCTGTCATGATGATCCCACACTGCTTCAATAATTTTGAGGTCCAGGCTCCGGGGAGGCCAATCCATGATTGTTAGTGATCCATTGTGTGTTTTATATTTACTGCATTGGCAGTGTGTTTGGGATCATTGGTATGCTGAAAAAATGAAGTTGTTGCAAATGAGAAGCTTTCCAGATGGTATCACATGGTGGATCAAAATCTGATGGTGCTTTTCTGTGTTCATAATTCCATCAATTTTGACAAGATCTCCAACACCACTGGCTGAAATGCAGCCCCAAACCATGACAGAGCCTCCACCGTGTTTTACAGATGGCTGTAGATACTCACTGTTGTACCTCTCTCCTGAACTCGTCTGTACATACGATTTGAACCAAAAATTTCAAATTTGGATTCATCACTCCATAAGACCTGTAGCCACTGAGTTTCAGTCCAGTTCTTGTGTAATGTGGCATACCTCAGCCTTTTCTCCCTGTTTCCCTTCCTTAAGAATGGCTTCTTGACAGCCACCCTTCCACTGAGACCATTTCAGATTAGGCTTCGGCAAACAGTAGATGGATCAACTGAAGGGCCAGATGCATCTCTCAGGTCCTGTGTCAGGTCTTTGCTGGATCTTTTTTTCATATTTCATAAGGACATGACTTTCAGACACTGTTCGTCTGCTGTAGATAGCTTTAAGGCCTGCCACTTGTTCTTTTGTCCTCCGCTTGTCCAGTTTCCACAAATTTCTTTTTAAGGACACACTGCACACCATGCTGAGATATGCCAAGTTTTCAGCTAATAGCGCTTTGGGAATCACCTTGTTGCTGCAAAAATACTATTTTATTCCTGTCAAACTGTGTTATCATTGGATTTTTCTTAGATTCAACTAAAGAAATGAGAAAAAATTATGTGTTTTGTGATAGGCTGCTAGAAACAAAGTGGCTAAAGATACAATTTAAAATTGGTTCTTTGCTAAGTTGCCTGTTATGTGTGAACACAACACTGGTTCATCCCTTGAGTTAGAGGCCTTTTTTGTGCTTGAATGATTCATTGGTCAGTGTTAAGTGGCTTAACAAACAAAAACCCTTCCTCTGAAAATGGTCAGGTACAAGGACTGGACTGAAAATGAGTGAAAAAGCAGCCAATGTCCAAAGAAAAACTTTGAAAGACCTTCAGAAAGCCTGGAGAACTGTTGCTCAAAAGCACTTTATTACATTACAAGAAAGTCTGGCTGCTTGGAAACAAAATATAAAGAAATGAGGGGTGGCTTGAGACTTTTGCACAGTACTGTATAATATATGGTATATGCTCATCTTGCTGTTCATGCTTTGCTGTAACAGAGAGAAAACCTTTTTTCTTTTTTTTCTTTTTTTTACATCAGTTATGAAAACAAATTTCATGCTCTAACTTTAGAACTCTGCAGTTAAGGTGTCAATGTCATAGTTCTACTTTATCTGTGGGAGTGTTCACTGTCATGCAAACATTATAGTGGTAATTGTAAATCTAAGTTGTGTCATTATTGAAGTTAGATTAACTACTATGCTCTATTTACGATTTATCTTAGGTGTGCAGGTTATCTCTTCCAGAAGGTTGGAAAGGTTGCTGCTACAGCTGTGGGGGGAGGTCTCCTGCTGTTGCAGGTATTATTGCATCACTCTGCATAAATACGCGCAGGTTAAACTTTTCAACAGATTGACAACGATTTTGCGAATCTCTGTTTCTCCAGATAGCTAACAACAGTGGTTATATTCGAGTGGACTGGAAGAGAGTAGAGAAGGATGTCAACAAAGCTAAGAAGCAGTTACAGAAGGGAACAGATCAGGCTGTCCCTGAGCTCAACACATTTGTTGAGAAGGTAAGGCTTTTCTCAGTCATGTGGTTTGATTGTGAGAGCATTTTCACTCTTCCATTACACTTGAAAATGAGACAAGGACAACTTGATGGTCTAGTGGTTGAAAGTCTTGACAGTATAACTCTTATGTAACATCCCTCATATTCAGGTGTTTATTACATATCATACCTCTCTTTCTTTTCCTATGTTTCCTGTCTTTATCAACACTATCCATTTAAAAGGCAAAATGGCCAAAAATGATTCTTAATAAAACAACCAACAAATAAATAACATAGTCAATCAAAGAGATGGTTTTTCAGTTTTCTTCTGTTCAAGTCTGTCAAAGTCCTCCCAGAAATAAGTCTTTCCACTCAGCATCCATCTTAGCAGCACTTTGGGGCAGCAATTTCAGGCTATTCCAAACTCATATCTACCTGAATAACTTCTATTTCACTGGACACTGGGACATAAAAATGGCAATCATGCATCAATTCTGATTAAAAACTGCTTCAAGAATTTAGTGACTTGGCCTCTTAATAAGGTTTAAAAAGCCATTTTCACTGCAGGTTATACTTTACTATGCATACACAAAGTTGTGTAACATTAACATTTAACTTATGGCTCAATTCTAAGTGCAAACATGATCAGTGTCTCTGGCTCATCCCACCAGAATAGTGTGTTGATTCACATTACAGATACAGTAAGCCAAGAAAAACAGTAGGTACACTTATCTGTATCTTTGATATAACAAGTACATACACCTACCACCACACAGTTGAAACTGTTGTGAATGCTGTGCACATGGGTTAGTGCAACAACACGGATAGCTTATAACAGTCGTTAAAAAGAAAGTATACCTAATGATTCAGTAGCTTGTAGAACTACCTTTGGCAGCAATAGCCTGAAGTAATCATTTTCTGTTTGATGTGAGAGACTGATAAAGTCATTGTGGAGGAATTTTCGCCTAGTCTTCCTTTACAGCGTTGCTTCAGTTCATTGAAGATTGCAGCATTTCAGTCAGGTTGAGGTCTGAACTTTGACTGGGCCATTGCAACACATTGATTCTTTACTTTTTCAGCCATTCTGTTGTAGATTTGCTGCTGTGTTTGGGATCATTGTCCTGTTGCATGACCTAATTTGGGCCAAATTTTACCTATTGGACAGATAGCCTCACATTTGACTCTAGAATACTTTGGTATACAGAAGAGTTCATGGTCGGCTCAGTGACTGCAAGGTGCCCAGGTCCTGTGGCTGCAAAAGAACGTTAGATCACCCCTCAACCACCGTGCTTGACAGTTTGTGCTGATATGCTGTGTTTGTTTTTTTGCCAAATATGGCACTGTGCATTATGTCCAAACATGTCCACTTCGGTCTCATTTGTCCAAAGGACATTGTTTCAGAAGTCTCGTGTTTTGCAAATTTGCAAATCTAAACTATGCTGCCAGCTAAACTGGGCTTTCTCCTGAAAACTCTTCCAAACAAGCCATACTTCAGTCATTCTTTTTCTAATTGTGCTGTCATGAAGGTTTAACATACTAACTGAGGCCTGTAGAGTCTGAGATGCAGCTCTTGTGATTTTTGCAATTTCTGTGAGCTTTGCACAGTCTGACCTTCGGGTGAATTTGCTGGGACGTCCACTCCTGGGAAGACTGTGGCATTGTGTTAACACACACCTGAATACTACAGACCATCAAACTGTCAAAACGTCTTTTATAGGGGTGCTCACACTTGATGATGATCAGATAATCAAGTGCATTTGATTAGTAGCACCTGGCTGCTACCTACCCTCTGAATTCCTAGGAAGCAGAAAGGGTGTACTTAGTTTTTCACAGGACTATATAGAATCCTGTGAAAATTTTCTTTTTCACATGACTGTATGTTTACTGGTTCAGTTATTGATTGGCTCTTTGGGGACGGGTGGGAAACCACTGTCTTTGGCAACACAGAATTCTGCTGTAGATTTCTATTCAGCATTCATTGAGTACCATATCTCTGTCCTTACACTGTTCAAGTTATCAGTATTTGCAAAAGAAACAGTAAATTGCAATCACTTTGCAAGCACACATCCTTCCAGTATTCTTCCTCACTAGTTTTTAATTTTTATAAAAACTAGTTTTGTTCTGTTAAAACTTCAAAAGGTTAAGTCATTTCGAATGCCTGTGAATGTGGGTTAATATCAGCCAGGAGTGAGTTGTAACTGTGTTATACACTGAAATATGTTTTGTGTCTTTCAGTCCAGAGAATTTGTGAAGAAAAACATTGTCGTCACAAGCGGCTTCGTCGGGGGATTCCTGCTCGGCCTGGCATCTTAGGGCCTGCCAAACGAGAAGAGTGTATTGTTGTGTGTTTTTTCTTTTTTGATGTTATGACAAGCTATAGAGGATCATTATAGGTCATTGCTGGAGGGTTCTCAAGTGTTTTAACAGCAAGCAACCAACAGATACCAGTTTAGCTTGGAGCTCTGTGTTTCTACATAAGCTGCACTGCACATCCTTTGGTCTATAACACTGTACTTCCAAGTACTGTTGATATAGATGTGAGACATATTTATTAGCCCTCTTAAAACACTCTACTTGCAACGCCAAATAACAATACATATCATAGAAAAGGAATTTAAAAGCAAAGCCGTCAGAATGTCTCTGTTTTGCGTGTATTTATTTACCAAACGGACATAGTTCCAGAAGGAAAGATTTGTCACTTATTGTGCAGTTTGGGCAAATAGATTTCAATTCACCTTCACCTGGCGGGGGATGCCTGTAGGATATTCCATCAGTGCCACTGTTAAATTTTTTTTCAGTTCCACACATCACAATTGATCACCTTCAGAGTGAAAACTGGAATTATAACGTGAAGTCCTGATAGATAAGGGATTCTTCTAGCCTGTGGAGGGGTTACATGTTTAATGGGTTATACCGGCCTCCCCGTCTCTCTTTTTTTATGTATTATGTTTAGCAATAATTTGATGCTTTAGGTACTGAAGGTTGTGGTCTATTATGTAAGTAAATAAAAAGAAAGAAAGAAGTTGAATTGTGTCTAATTCACTTTACAACATAATTTTGAAAATGGTACAAACAAATCTGAGTTTGCTGTCACATAACTTCTTTGTAGAAGCGGTTTAGTTTGCAGATATGGTTAAATATACAAAAATGAAGAGTTTTGAATCAGTATAATTTTTGCAGGGATGTATATGGTATACATTCAATTATCATTTTCAATTCAAAGGGCTTTTTAGCAGCATAAAAGATCCAGTAACCAATATTTCCAAATCATCAGAATATACAGTAATCAATATGAAGATATTATTCACAGTTAGAGGTAGTATTATGTGATGTTATGTTTAAAACTGGGGGAGGAAGCCAGAGTACCTGGAGAAAACCTACGCAGACGTGGGGAGAACATGCAAACTCCACACAGAAAGGCCCCGGCGAGATGGTGGATTCAAACCCAGGACCTTCTTGCTGTGAGGCAACAGTGCTAACCACCGTGCTGCCCTAGTGGGGTTAGGTTAATTAGTGATTCCAAATTAGCCACAGGTGTGAATGTGAGTGTGAATGGTTGTCTCTCTATGTTAGTCCTGCAACAGACTGGCAGCCTGTCCAGGGTGTACCTCGCTTCTCGCCCTATGGCAGCTGGGATAGGCTCCAGCAACCCTGAATTGGTTAAGTGGAAGAAAATGGATGGATGGATGACATCATTAGAAGACTTTTTTTGGTAGCTATCAAAATCCTTAAAGAAGTAAGCCTGACCAGGCACCCCGAAACCCCTCTGGGCACTTAGTCGGACAGTTATTTTGAAGCAGTGGTCACCAGGACGTAAAAAAAACCCAAAAAACTATTGAATCACCAGTTGATAAAACACTGCTTTAAAAGGTTTGTTGACTTTGTTCCAAAAAGTTTTTCTTTCCTGGAAGTTATACGTTTCTGTCTCAGAATTTTCCCATAGGTTACAATTCAGGATTTTTTTGTGTGTCTCTATATTAGATCTCTGACTTTAGAGTCGGTGTATGTTCTGCGTTTATTCTCTGAGCTTATGTTGCTTTCACTGAAGATGTACCACAAATTTCTGCAACCATAATTATGTGTTTTTTGTACTTTTTTAAAGTTGCAGATACATTAAAAAAAATAAATGTTCAAAAATTGTAACATTACAATTCAAACGTGCTCTGTGTACATGTCAGGTACAAGTATACAGTTTATACTTTGTTGCACGTTTTAATTTGTACCAAGATTTTGGTGTACATAAATACTGCATTTCTTTATTTAATGGGCTATATTAGCATCAAAATGTAAAACGAACAGCAATAATTTGAATATTGTTATAATACATTAAATCTATAGGTACATGTGATCACATTTTATTGGCTCTTTTTGTTGCTAAGAGACTCCCACAAAAGACGTTTCCATGGTAACCGATAACAGACCATTGAAACTTAAGGGCCGCAGAGTTTTATAGAGAAAAGAATCAACCCGTTTTAGCTAGTACCATCATGGCTTTACCGTTTCTGCCAGGGAATTCTCGCAATGAACGAGTAAGTTTACAACATGTCGTATGTTTCTCAAATTTTCTGAGATGAGTTAGCAGGCGAGTTCCTTACATAAATGTATACGTAGTATTTTAGCTAGATACAAGTTGACACCCGTTAGATAAAGACTTACTTATCTTTCTTATTGTGGTGAATAGTTAGCTATAAAACCACTTGTAATCAGGAATTTAGATGCAATGGAGATAAGCTACAATTTTTTTGTGCTCTTATTAGTTTTTATGAGCTTGGTAACGTTGAATGTGAAAAGACATACATACACCCAAGCTATATTACTTATACAGTATATTATAAAAGAAGACATGGCACTCAAAGAATCCTGAATTGAAATCTACAGGAGAGTTTTAGAACAGCAAAGATGGTGATAGAGGGGTGTGTTGACATTAAAGTTCATTTAGATAATCAAAATAACTGTCCAAATAAGTGCCCAGAGGCATCTCAAGATCACAAGACTTACTTCTATACTTAGCACAAAAAATAAGGAAATTTGTGTTTGGTCGATTATTTCTTTGTTGTAACAATGCTTCTTGGCAATAAATCTCATACCACTGGAAAGCCTGTTTATTTCTGTTTAAATGGTGCCGCATTTGTAAGGAAAATGCATTTGTGGGTTGAGCAGCAGAGTTGAGTATGTGGGTTGTGCCCATGAAGAACTTGCCAAATCTTCTCTGCCAATGCCAAACAGCTTACCTACAGAATTTGGGAGTGGAGAAGATGGAATGGCCTACCTGCAGTCCAGACCCCATCCCAACCCCATTGAACACTTGTGGGATCAGCTTGGGTGTGCTGTTTGTGCCAGGGTGACCAACACAACCACATTGGCTGACTTGCAACAAATGCTGGTTGAAGAATGGGATGCCATCCCACAGCAGTGTGTGACCAAGCTGGTGAGCAGCATGAAGAGGAGGTGCCAGGCTGTTGTGGCTGTGTATGGTTCTTCCACATGCTACTGAGGCCCCTGTTTGTTAAATGAATAAATTGTTGAATTGCCAATATGTCTTGTTTCTTCAGACTTCAATCATCCAATCCAATAAACAACACCAAACAAGAGTCAATAGTAGAATAAGCTGTTTGGCATTGGC
>VUQI01010596.1:4502-17269 GCA_015106735.1 Paratilapia polleni
ATTTAAAACCCCCCCCCCCCCCCCCCCCCCCCCCCTCAAATTCTCCTGTCAATGTCTTGAATAAACCAAGACAGCAGTTTTAAAGTTCATTGGGAAAAATGATGACGAGACAGGCATGAAAACAGAAACTTGACCAAGCAGTTGTGTTGCATCATTGACATGAGACCAGAGCCCTGTTTTCCAAATGCAGTTTCCAGGTAATGCTCATTCATCTAATGTAGTTGTTTGTACATAAATACACATTTTGTTAATCTTGGACAAAATTACCTTCAGTAACAGTTGCCAACATGAGTCAACATTTGAAATATTACAAGGGAACTCATAACACTAGAACTAGGAGTTCTAGTATCTTAATACACTCATTGGCCACTTTGTTAGGTAGACTTGTTCAACTGCTCATAAACGCAACTATCTAATCAGCCAATCACATGGCAGCAACTCAATGCATTTAAGCATGTAGACATTGTCAAGACAACCTGCTGGAGTTCAAACCGAGCATGGGGAAGAAAGGTGATTTAAGTGACTTTGAATGTGGCATGGTTGTTGGTGCCGGACGGGCTGGCCTGAGTATTTCAGAAACTGCTGATCTACTGGGATTTTCCCACACAACCATCTCTAGGGTTTACAGAGAGTGGTCTGAAAAAGAGAAAATATCCTGTGAGCAGAAGTTCTCTGGGCAGAAATCCCTTGTTGATGTCAGAGGAGAATGGTCAGACTGCTTCAAGCTGACAGGAAGGCAACAGTAACTCAAATAACTACTCATTACAACCAAAGTATGCAGAAGAGCATCTCTCAACACACAACACCTCAAACCTTGAAGCAGATGGGCTCCAGCAGGGTACAATTTACACGGGCTCACCAAAATTGGACAAAAGAAGATTGGAAAAATGTTGCCTGGTCTGATAAGTCTCGATTTCTGCTGTGACATTCAGATGGTAGGGTCAAAATTTGGCATAAATAAGATGAAAACATGGCTTCATCCTGCCTTGCATCAATGGTTCAGGTTGGTGGTGGTGATGTAATGGTTTGGGGGATATTTTCTTGGGCCCTTTGTACCAATTCAGCATTTTTTAAACGCCACAGCCTACCCGAGTACTGTTGCTGACCATGCGCATCCCTTTATGACCACAGCATTCCCGATCTTCTGGTGGCTGCTTTCAGCAGGATAACACACCATGTCACAAAGCTCAAATCAAATCTATGCCATGAAGAATTAAGGCAGTTCTCAAAGCAAAAGGGGGTCCAACCTGGTACTAGCATGGTGTACCTAATAAAGTGACAATCACAGTATATCATCTGTCTTCTGCCTATGACCACCTGAAAGACATGTCTTTCAGCTCAGAAAATGGGTTGCACAAACCACTTATTTTCTAACATAACCCAGTCTTTGATAGGTGTCCAAGTTTCAGTACATAGTGACAGTAGGTAGTTTGGCACACCAACTAATGTCCCTACTGTTCATAAACTTAAATCTGTTTAAAATAATTGTAGTAAAAAAAAGCTTCAGTCCACATGAATGAAGACACTATTTATGATATTGGTTCAACTCAAATTTTACTATTCAAATGTCAAAACCCTTCATATTTTCATAGCTAGAAGTGCTGTTTTCCCTTTCTATAGACAGGGAACTTTCAAGTCAATCAAAACTTTCTTTTCTAGAGGTTTTTGTAACGGTCTAACAAATTAGGTAGTTACAGTTTTTCAAGAACTGTCAGGATTTCATCTAAAAATCATCCTCCCACCATGTGTGGCCTAAAAGCAGCCAAAATGTATCTGCAATGAAAAAAAGATATTAAGCAGGCTTATTCAGTTAGCTGACTCGTTACTCTTTAACCTTAGAACACTAACGTACATTTTTGTAACACCATCACTAACGTTGGGTGTATTTTACCCAGTATAATCCCCCCACGGAAATAAGCACTCTTATTTCCAGCTATACAAAAAAAAAATAAAAAAATCATATAACCACAATCGCATGGGTGAAAAATCACCCGACGTTAGTGTTCTAGGGTTAAGAACTCCTTTGAAGAAGACTTTACGTACAGCTAAATTGGTCATCTTCATACCATGAGCAGGATTAGAGGACAATTAAAAACGAAATAAAATTAATAGACAAACAATTGATACAGCCTAAACAACATTTTTAAGTAAATTGTATGACCCTCTACTCACCATTGTCGCCATCCAGATCGACATCGTCATTATCAGAGTCATCCTCGTCATTGTCGTCATCATCCTCATCATCCTCATCGTCGTCGTCATCATCCGCAGCGTCAACATCCTCTTCGAGAAGACGTGCAACCTCCTCATCAGAAGGAGAGAATTCATCATTCCCATCATCCTCCTCTTCATCATCTTCATCCTCTCCGCCGTTCTCGTTCTCCAGCTCGGCGATGAGGGGATCTGTATCAACATCGTCATCTGAATCCTCATCGTCATCATCGTCTTCCTCCTGATCGTCATCCTCCTGGAGCACAAACAGAAAAGGTAAATTCTTAGAAATTTCAGTTCTGCCTGTAGGAACCAAAGAGGTAACACTGTAAAAGTTAGTACTTGATCCTCCTCGTCTTCCTCCTCTTCCTCTGCAAGTCTCTGCCGGCCAACTTCATACAGCCTGCACACTGTGTCAGTGTTGACTGAGTCTTGGTTCTATGGAGCAGACACAGCATCTTTCAGTTTAGCATTAATAATCACAAACTCTGGTAAAAATGTGTGATGTACAACAACAATTTACCTCAATCACAGCTAGGTAGCAGTCTTTTGTATCTGTGCAAAGGTCAAATATATTCCTCTTGACATCAATAGTGGCTGAGAAGAGGGGAAAACACAGGTTTAATGAAAGGATAAGGAGACAAATATTAAAAATGCATTCAACTACAGTGTAGAATATAAACAAAGTGTCTGAGCAAACTCTTAATTATCAGCAAAACTCTGAAGGATCAGTTTGAGGTAGTTAAACGCAGGAACCCTTACCAATTGGTTTATAGTCTGTGGCGTTGAAAGTCCTGAATGATGAACCAAATGGACTTTTCATCTGCATTTCCATCATGTCGTCTTCATCATCAGCTTGCAGCATTGCTACAAAAACAAAAGCCACAGAGAGGCACAGAGAGTAAATAAAACTGAGCCCAGCAAGCTGGTTAGCTTTAGTTCTGGCTCCTGAATGGTTGAAATGGTCACTGTATGGGCAGAGCCAGTACTGCACACCCATGGCTCTTCCTCTGAGGTGGCATGAACCAGCTGGTTCTTTCTGTTACTGGTCCAACACTGAGCCTTCAGTCCATATGGCTCTGACTGACTCTGTGGTATCAAGTAGTGTGCGCGCGCGCACGCATGCACGCACACACACCTCTACATGCGCTATTCACACCTTTCGCCAAATACACACGTGCTCACTTTGCCCCACACTTACCAACCTTCCACTCAAACACACCTTTCACACACACTTGCATTGACTGAAGTGAGTTGCAGGCTTGATGCCAAATGCGCTACATGTCCCTTCATGCAGTGGCTTCTGCATTTACCTCCATAGATGACAGTGCCAGTATTGTTGAAGACTATTCTACACTGGTCCAGAGCGGGAACTGTGTGGAGGAGGTGGAAAGTGCGCAGATCCCACTAAAAGTCCCAGTTAAAGACCATGACACTTTGCGTATTTGCATAGAAACAATAATAAAAACCATTCCCATGGCAACACCATAAGTTTTACAGGAATAATAATCACCTTAAAAGCACTAAACTGCAGTTTTACCAACCCAATGATGAAAGGATACAATTTCTGTGTTGATGATAACTTCCAGGCCATTGGGATGAAACACTCCGCTGATGTTCATGTTGAACTTGTCAAACTTGTGGATGGCCTGAGCCGTGCGCACATCCCACAGCACGCCGTCATTCAGTACCAGGTCATCTGTTGGGTTGAAGGTGGCACAGTTTCTCTTGTAGTTGTTAGCCAGGTCTGGGTTGTTTAGAGTCAGAGTAACCTGACCCGTCTGGATGTCATAAATCTGGCGAAGAGAAGCACTGACAATGAGCATTCACCATTTTACCGGACGTTTTCCTCCATTTAATATTTTAAAAAGATACGTACACGTGCTACATGTTCTTTCGTTCCAATGACATGATCTTGTGAAAGCTTGCTGAACTCTACATAATGGTCGCCCAGAAAGGAATGCCTAAAGACAAGCAGAGCATCATTAACATTTAATCAAAAACACAAAGCCAGCAAAGCACTTTTGTTTCATATACAGTAGAAAAACTCAGGGTCCAAATATTGCTTTGGTTAAACTCTTAAGATAGATAAAGCCATATGCTTGTTTTTCATGAAAACTACAGCCCAGAGGCCGTTAACGTGCATAATTAAACTGCATTTCATCTTCTTTTGGCAGCTCCTTTGACAGACTAAAGCTGCTGTACCATTAGGCAAAGAAGACCACATACATGGAGGCAGTAAGATCACATGACAGACTTTTAAATCAGCAGTCATGTGGTAATGGTTTCTAGCAATTTCATACTCCAAATATTTCAATTATGTATTTGACTTAATGTGTTTTATGTGCACTGCAATGTAGCTGGGCAAATATGATTTTTGTCAAAACATTGCTTACTTCATGATAAACACAGATTTCATGCCCCACAGTGCAGACAGCGGGTAACTCCAAGAGGCCGAAGTTAAGAGCAGAGAACCATCCTAAAAACACATGATGGTTAGAGATCCTCTTTTAGACATGTTTTCAAACAATACTGTTCTTGAAAAAGCAATTAGTGGAAGATAATCCCCACCAGACACACAACAAAAAAGCCTTAATGTAAAAATTCTTATAATTGCATCTACTTTTCCCCTTATTAAAAATCTAGAATATTTGAAAATGCAAATGTGTTTCTTTTCAAAAGATAAAATACTTGATAGGGTGTCTTCTGAAAATGTCTAGTCTCAGTGTATGTGTGCTGGAGGTTTTGAAGTTTCTTCGTCACACTTGTGTAAAGGCATCTACACACTGAGATTTCAGCAATCTTGTAAGTTTACTGCAAGGCACACTGCGCACCACAGATCTAATCAACCTTGGGTACAACATCAAGTATGATGCACGGAGACTGTAAGATGATGACGCATGGCTGCAATCCCTCAGCCCTTTCTTTGCTCTGTCCTCCTTGTTGCAGTCATGATAACAGCTGGAGACCACATCATATAAACATGGCTCCTGCTGCCATAGCTCAACTAGACTTTTCCCCTTTTTTGGAATCCTAAACCCTTTGTTTTGCAAAAATACCTTAATCTATTATGTTTCATTTTGTTTGGCTTTTTCAACGACTGCCAGTGTCCCGTTTAACAGTGAGTGATTTCATCCTTAAATCCTTTTGGTTGCTTAGTGGCCATTGGTCACAGCAGCAGTTACATTATGAGACGGTTTTCCTAAATTCTGTCTTTGGTCAAAAGGTCGTCAAAACAGCCAACTTTAAACCTCGTCAATGCGTGCTGTAGGACCGCTGTTTTGAAGTCACGCCCAACGATATCACAGTTATTTTCTCACAATAGTCATCTTCTGTCTTGGAAAGCCTAAAAATGCACACTTAACCAACCATGCTAATCGTTTTGTGAATCATGGTGCAGAAAATTTGTTAAATTCAGATTTAAGGAGGGTAAAGAGGGGAAAAAAAAACAAAAAACAAAAAAAACAAAAAAGAAAAAAAAAACCCCACATTTGACGCAGTCATGGTCAAACACCTGTTGATATATTAATGTTTTTCTCTACTAACCCGTGATGGCTCCAGGTGAGTAATAGCTGAACTGTGACAGCTGTAGCTGGCTTCCTCCTGGCCTGTAAACACATTGTAGAGTTTGAGCTGCCCTGTACACGTTCCGAGCATCAGGAACCGCTCACGGGCTGAAAAGGCACAACACATGAATCCACTTTCATCCTCGTCTGCCTCCCTAAACACAGAAATGGGACGGAACCTGGACAAAAAGAAAATAAAGAAGGTTGTGGGGGTTGATCATTTAATCGCACTTAATCTTCCAAAACAGAAAATGAAACAAAGCTATGTACCTGCTGAAGATAAGATGTCTGTCAAAGCATCCTCCATCTACACCTCCGTATTTCGGATATATGACCCTCCGTGTGTGTCGGGATGTAAAGTTGATGGGTGCTTGGCGTCTCTGTTTGGGCTCAGGGCACTGATGAGGGGTGAAGAGAGAAAAAGGCGGGCAGGTTGCGACAGGGTTTTTACAGCGTGCATGCTGTTCCCTCAGGTACTCTGTGATAATGCTGTCTAATGCAGGGGGGGAGGGCAGGTGCCTGTCAAACTGCTTCTTCATAGCTGGACTCTGGCTGAAGGCCCCGTGGTCAGACTTCTGCCGCAGCACCCGAGGTTTTTTGCAGCTTACTGTACTGCAGCCCGTTTGCCGTTCACGTGAGAAAACAATTCGGCCAATCAGCGGAGAGCCACTGTTACAATGAGGGACAGATGTTGATGGGAAAGCAGTAGAAGGAGCAGGCATCCCAGTGGACTGTGATGTTGATGGACGTGTTTGATGATGGCTGGATCCTGGCGTGGATGAATGAGAGGAATGGCTTCCGAGTCTTGATCCAACACCATTGGCCAGCCGCGGTGTGCGAGGCAGAGTAGCAACAGGAGAAGCAGGAGGGGGAGGAGCAACAGGTGGGTAGGTAGAAGTTGAATGCGAAGAGTGAGACAGACATGCCATGGGGAGATCTGCCTCCTTGGTGAGTGTGTTGGCCGTGTCACGAAGACCTTTGGCCACAAGATGGTTCCGAATAAGCAGTAGCAGCTCTTTCTCAGGGAAGGTGATCCTGGACTGAGCAACCACACTGGCTCTTTGCAACCACGCCAGAGACACGTCTGTACCGATCAGCAGTGGTTTCCCAGAGATTCTTTCTATCAGCTCAGCAGCAAACTTGCAAAACTTGACATGTTCGCTGCGTTTGTCCTGGAGCACGGGCTCCTTCATGAGCTGCTGGATGTGTCCGCTGCTGAACAAAGGTAGCTTGCTGATGATTTGTCTGACGGAGCTGGAGCGTGACAGACCCACCAGAGCTTTACAGGCCAGAGCTCGGATCTGATCTGCATCTGTAATGGGCATCTTCACTGTCAGCAGGGATAGCAGCACCTAGAGGACAGACACAGAGTGTAAGTTAAAAAAAACAAAAAAAAAACAAAAACAATGGCTCACAGAACTGAAGGCATGTCAGAAAGTGTCTTGATCAGGAAGGCTTCCAACTGAGGGAAGCAACAGTGGTAACTGTTTAGACAGTGGTGTCTGAGCAGAGGGCATAATAAGCAGTGGACTAAATCTGTAAATGTTAATGTAGGTGATTCAGTGCTTTATTTGACATCTTTACCATAAGTATGAGTGCTTTTTCTTGTGCCAATTTATGCTTCCTCAGGTCCTTTCCCTTTCCCTGACACAAATGCTTCCTCATCTTCTTTAAAGGACTTTTCTATGCCTTAAATGCACTTTGAGGCCACAAGAAGTGAAGAGAGAGGAGGCTTCTGTAGAAGTTTAGAAGGAATCACAGGTGTAACTTTACATCTCTTCCTTACATCACATCCTCGCTGCAAGAAGCCATAGACCCAAGGAGGAGAAACATAATGAAAATCATCCTTAAGAGTAAAAGAAAATGCTGTCCCACTATTCTTTGCTCAGGAACACCTCGCCCAGCTAGCTTTGCTGAACTTTCTGTCTGTGAAGTCAAGGTGACTTTGACAACAAAACATGTTTGTGCAAAAAGAACTCCATAAACATTTCAGTGAAGTTTTTATTTTGCTTGGCTTATTTCAAAAGTTTAGGTTGCGATTTTACACACCATCCCATACATGAGATGGCTATAAAACCTACACAAATTCAATACATCTATCTACTATGCAACTGGTAACTTAAAGTGGATTTAAACCAAAACAACAGCATTTCTTGCAGCCTTTGAATTGAAATGTCACAATATTTAGGTAGTTTTCTTTCTGTAATGACTAGGCTGCACTGGAACTGTAAGTGGGTGCTGCACAGGACTCCAGATCTCCTTAGTGTGCAGTTCAGTGGCGTGCACCAGTAGATGAATGCGTGCATTTGTGGGTCAACGTGAGGCTTTAAGAAGTTTAATGTGTGTATAATGTTACTCATTGTAAAAAAATTTTTAAAATAAATCCATTCCATTTACTACTGCAGCACCTGTCACCATGTAAAAATATGCCTCAACATTCGGGCCACTGGTACAAATTTAGACTCACTGTGTTACAGAATGACCAGAAACACACTAAGCCCATCTTTGTCAATGCTATAAAAATATCAAAATTAGCTTTAAAATATAAAAATCACCAGTTTTTTTTTTTTGTCAGTGGCGTATGTTAATTCTACCTTGATGCCATTGTTGGACTGCACCACATTCCACATCTTGGTAAGCACACTTTCATTGGTTTTGGTCTGCTGTGGAAGGCGACGACGAGGGGTTCCTGCAATGAACTTGCCAATGCTGGATATGCGCTTATCTGGAGCACAAACGCAGTTGATGACAACCTGCAGTGCTGACTTCTGAATCTCGGCATCATTCACAAATACCTCTCCTTCCGCCACTGCCAGGACTATACTCATCCCTGAGAAAAAAAACAATTAAATTAAAAACCTTGCAGAAGAGTGATACCTGGAGTTATGCCATATCTCAAAAGGATTGGGCCAAGGTTCCATGAAATAAACAAATGAAAACACTGAGCTGCTTCATGTTATTGCATTCTACGGACAGTGATAATAAATTTTGCTTTTATTGTGCGAGAAATTCTCTAATGGCACTGTGAACAGATGGTCACATAAAAGCTGTTTGAATGTATCCTTTTAGTGACTACTGGTGACATACAAGTAGAACAAGACTTTTTAATATTATCAGATGATAACTTAAAATTATATTCAATAAAACAAAATCTTTGATAGATGCATGTTAACTAAAAAGGTGTCACACTTACCAACAGTAGAAACAGTGGATCCTCCCTCATCAAGCACAGCAACAGCCTCAGATAACAGCAGCTGCGTCTTTGGAACAACTGTGAGGATACTCAAGATGTCAAGGGCATAACGCACAGTATCACTCCTACAGGGAAAGAAAAATGATAATCACTGTATGAGTATACTAATAAAACAATGTCTAGGTCTGTGAATTGCTAACATGTACAAAAAGGAAAAGGTATTAAACAATGACTGTCTTGTCAATACCTGCCGTAGTAAGTCCTCCATTCGCAGGCAATGGATATAAGCTGCAGGAGGAGTTGAACACATGACAGCTTGTGAAAGACCTCTGCTGGTTCCCAGTAGAGTCGAGGTGGACCGTACTCTATCAGAAACTCCATCATTTCCACAACCTGCTCACGGCTATAGCTGACTGCCTGAGGAATGAGACAACACCACATAAGATCACTTCATGAACACAAACATGCATTATGTTTACAACTACTAAAACCACAAACAGAACCAGTGCATAATATCTGAATTGATAAACTGTCCTCTGCTTACCTTGTAGTACGGCTGCGAGTGAATGGGGGCACCCCCCTCTGTGCGCTGCAGAGATTGCTTCACCTGCTCCACCTTGATTGCCAGATGGGCCTCAAAGTACCTGCGTAGGGCCATGCATGTGTGCTTGGCTGTCTGCCTACTGGAGAAAATCTCATCATCACTCAGCAGCGCTCCCTGATCCTCAGGATTCAGGATCTCCAGTGTGCTAATCTGAAAACAATCCCATTTATGTCATAGGTAAGTACACAATCAGCATCTGCTACATTAAAACAAAATATATATGATATTGCATTGATTGTTCAGTTGTACTTTTTAAAAAATATTTTCTATTTACATGTTAGAGCAAGGACTGCTGGTTTGTCTTACCAGATTGACGAGACGCCGGAGTCCGTCCTGCTTGTCAAAAAGCTCCAGGACAGCGCGGAAAGAAAAGGAGATGGAGAAGAACATGGTGGCGTGGCAGCAGCCGGACGCATGTGAGCATTCCAGCAGCCACAGCGTGTAGCCAACCACATCTGACAGGATGGAGTGCGGCAACATGCACACCTTGAGAGGACAAGAGAAGACAGCCATGAATATAAATGCTGTTTAAGTCCAGCTTCTAATCGAATAACTCAATATAAATAACAATGATTGTTGACTGATGATACAGAATTGTTATATTCTATAGAGCACTAACATATACACACACACAAATATTGACAAATAAGATATAAAGTTAACATAATTTACTTCAAAGTTTTAACAATAACGTGCTTTGACCACCTCGTCTTTAGCCCACATAAAGGCATAAAGCTGAAAGCAAAACTAAGGCAGAAAAATTATGGCACAATTACTGTTGTTGTATGTTACTGTGTCTGTCTGTACCCTTTCCATGGCATCCTGGTTATAGGCAAGGTAGTAGAGGCACAGTGACACTCCAGTAGCAGCCATTGAAGGCCTGGGGATTTCCAGCAACTTCTGAACTCCTCCATGAGCAACAAACTCTGCAGCAAACTTCTTGTGCAACAGCAGTGAAGCCAGATACTGTGAGGATGAAAAGTAATCTAATAAGTCTTGGAAGAGTTTCTCATTGCGCTTCGGAGTCAACAACAGGAGAGTGTTTACCTTAAGAGCCTCGAAGGTGAGCTGCACATCATTGGTCTGCTTTAGATCCATGTAATGCATTAGCAACTCACGAGCTCCCATCTGCATGAACACTGCCAGCAGCTGTAGGTAGGAGAAAGAGGGACAGATATTGAGAACACATAAATCAAGTGAATGCACTTTACTTTAAAAACCTCTAATTGACAACATGCTGGAATTTATAGTCCAGAAACAAAGTCTGCCAGTTTTCTAATATTCCTGGAATGAATGTCACTCCTCAAAGCTAACTTTTTAATAGAGTCAGAAGAGAATTTTTTCTTTGATTATAATTATGAAAGACTGACATCTGCTGGTAAACCCGTGCCAAGACAAGGGACACACATTCACTGACTAAAAGCAGTCAAACTAACACATGATGCACAGCTACAAATTGTAAAAAGCCATATTACAAGGGCTGCAAAAAATATTCATTATTATTATTTAAAAACTGTATAATTTTAAACAGGCTAAGCAGAACATTAGTCCAAAATGCAGAAATACTGGGTTCAACATCATAATCTACAAAAAAAAACTAACAAAAAAAAAATTTATTAAATTTTTTAAAAAAGGCAAGCGTCAAATCTGGATGCTGTTAATTTAAACCTTTCATTTAAATTAACAGAGTAACAAATATCCATCCATAACAATTAATCAGCCAATCGTTGCAGCTCTGTATACTCTGATAAAAATGGACCAACCTCCTGATATTCCCCCAGAGGTGTGAGATACTGCAGGATTAGCCTCTGCTCAATCTCTGGGGTCAAAGGGTACAGATGATAGTTGTTGCCAATCACCCAGGGGCTCATCTCAGACCAGCTGCTGTTGGAAAGCTCACTGAAGTTCCTCTCTGGCTCGGGCAAAGAGAAATTTAGCTTCTGTTTTGAGGTCCTGCCACTCTCCCTCTCTGCCTTTCTTTTTAGGCAACTGCTGCCATCAGACATGCCTTGGTGTGCCAGAGATCCCGGAGCAGACATGGGCTTCATCATGGTTTTAGCAGCTGAGTTGGCACGGCTGCTGGTCTTGTGAGGGGAGTTAAGACGGAACGAAAGCTCGTTTTCAGGCTCAATACTTGAAAAGGAAATTTCACCATCGTTCTCTTGTCCCACCCCTTCCTTTTCGGCTCCATTTTTACCCGGTGTGAATGGCTTCTCTTCAAAGCCGCCGTCAACTGTCTCCTCATCCAGAGGTACCAAAGGCTCACTCAGTGTCTTCCTGGGGCTGGGCCGCTTGATTTCCCTTTTGTTCTCAGCATCCTTATCCTGAAGCTCACGCAACCTATGCAGCATCAAAGGCACCTGTCAAAAGTAAAGCAGAAAAAACAAGCTGATGAACAGTTGCTACTTTACACCACCTACTGGTTATGATCAAACTGCTGGATACCATTTTTAATCAGTTGTTGTAATGCCTCGTCTATCATTATGTGTCATTACTTCGTTAATGTCGCCTGATATGTGAGAGAGCAGAAACATCCACTGACCAAAACAGAGTTCTCTTCTCTGTAGTTTGCTGCGATGTCCTGATTCTCCATGGCGCCCGCCAACAAGCCTGTGGCATAGATTCTGAGGGGCTGCTCGGCCTCTTGAGCCCACTTAAAGAGTCTTTCAACTATACCCTCCTAAGAAGAGCGAACACACAAGTGATGAAGTACATGCAGACATAGGAATATAAAGAGAAAAAGAAAAGCGGTGAGCACCAAATTTTAATCAAACTTGCTCTTATTTTTTTTGCGATCAAATAAGAAGGTCATATGACTTCCACGACAATTTCACAAAAATGTCTAAAGTAAATATCTGTACTCTGTAAATACAGATTCCCTTTTAAAGTAAGACTACTGATTTTCAGTATTTCAGGATTTCAAAATAAGGTCTGGCGTTCATCTTCATGGGACAAATAATACAGAGTTGTGGTTAAAGTTTAACTTGCAGGCTGGACTGTGATTCAAACAAAAATTACAAGGCAACTTATGCTTTGTGTATTTAAAAACAATGGGGTGGTTTGTCAGTTAGTACCATTAACTCAAAGAAATTAATCTTACTTTGTGACCATATGGATTAGCAACAAAAACTACCTGATTTCTTGGTAAAAATGCATAATGTCTGGGGGGGGGGGGGGGGGGGCCAAAAAAACA